>JAWQRP010001165.1:0-20641 GCA_033557875.1 Quadriops clusia | reverse complement strand
AACCATTTTGTTCAAAACCTTGCGAACATGGTGCATGTGTATTTCCGGAAACATGTGCTTGTAATGACGGTTACGCTCACGACAAATCAAATTTATATAAATGTATTCCGGTTTGTGCATTAGAGTGCAAGCGAGGACAGTGTGTTGCCCCAGATACATGCAAGTGTGATGAAGGATATGAAAAACATGAAAACAATAAATTTGAATGTGTTCCGTCGTGCTTAGAAACCTGTGTTAACGGTTTTTGCGAAAACCCCAATTCCTGCGCATGTCTCATAGGCTATACACAAGATACTACGAACAAAAGTTTGTGTCAACCGTTTTGTTCTTACAAATGTGAAAATGGATCTTGCAGTGCTCCGGAAACCTGTTCCTGTAATATAGGATATACATTGAAGGAAAATAACAAGTATCAGTGCCAACCCGTGTGTACACTTGAATGCATATTTGGTACTTGTGTTTCACCTGAAAAGTGTGTCTGTCAGGACAATTACGAGCAAGGTGCAAATAAGTACACATGTATTCCAAAATGTACAAATCGTTGTGTGTATGGTATGTGCTATAAGCCTGAATTTTGTATATGCATAGTTGGTTTCGAAGTTACTCAAACAAACCACATTTGCAAACCTTTTTGTTCTCAACCATGCGTAAATGGAACATGTACAGCGCCAGAAGTATGTACCTGCAAGAAAGGATTTGATCTAACTTCAAACTATGTTTGTTCTCCAGTTTGTGGAAATCCATGTAAAAAAGGAAAATGTGTTGCACCAAACACCTGCCAGTGTATTAGTGGGTATAAATTGGACACAATCGATAAGTCCAGATGCATTGCTATTTGTGAGTATAAATGTGTAAAGGGGTGGTGCTACAAACCAAATGTTTGCTCTTGTCAACTTGGTTATATTCGAGATGTAAATGTTCAACATGAGTGTGTACCAGGAGGGTGCGAAAGGAATTGTACAAATGGTTATTGCGTCCCCCCTGGGGTTTGTAAATGTTTTGAGGGTTATAAATTGGATAAGAATGATCCTTACATGTGCAACCCCATCTGTGCGATCGATTGTATTAATGGTGTTTGCATAAAACCAGAAGTTTGTGAGTGTTACAAAGGCTATGAAAAAGATTCGATGAATAAATTCCTGTGCGAGCCCATTTGTGAGAAAAAATGTATAGACGCGATATGCTACAAACCAAATTTTTGTTCTTGTTCTGTGGGCTACGTGAAAAGTCAACAAAACAGCTTTTTGTGTGAACCATTTTGTTCAAAACCTTGCGAACATGGTGTATGTGTTTTACCGGAAACATGTGCTTGTAATAACGGTTACGCTAACGACAAATCAAATTTATATAAATGTATTCCGGTCTGTGCAGTAGAGTGTAAGCACGGACGCTGTGTTGCTCCAGATACATGCAAGTGTGATGAAGGATATGAAAAGCATGAAAACAATAAATTTGAATGTGTTCCCTCGTGTTCAGAAACCTGCGTTAACGGTGTATGCGAAACCCCCAATTCCTGTGCTTGTCATATTGGCTATGTACAAGATAGTATCAAGAAAAGTTTGTGTCTACCTTTTTGTTCTTACAAATGTGAAAATGGAACGTGCAGTGCTCCGGAAACCTGTTCCTGTAACTTAGGTTATGGATTAAATAAAAAGAACAAGTACCACTGCGAGCCAATTTGCGCTCTTGAATGCATTTTCGGTACTTGTGTATCTCCTGAGAAGTGTGTCTGTCATAACAATTATAAACCAGGCCCCAATAAGTACACATGTGTTCCAGAATGTTCAAAACTTTGTGTAAATAGTCTTTGCTACAAGCCTCAATTTTGTATATGTGCAGTGGGTTACATAGAGTCACCATCCGAAAGCCACATTTGTGAACCTTTTTGCTCTGAACAATGCGTTAATGGAGCATGTTCAGGTCCAGAAGAGTGTACATGTAAGAAAGGATATGATTTAACTAAACAATATGTGTGTTCCCCAGTTTGTGACTACGGCTGCAAAAAAGGAAAATGCGTTGCTCCAAATACCTGTGAGTGCATTAGTGGTTACAAATTGGACACATTTGATAAGTCTAGGTGTATTGCAATTTGTAATAATAAATGTGTAAATGGGTGGTGCTACAAACCAAATCTTTGCTCATGTCAGTTTGGATACATTCGAGATGTAAATCTATGGTATGAGTGTGTACCAGGAGGATGTGAAAAGAATTGCACCAATGGTGTCTGCGTAATCCCCGGAGTTTGCAAATGTTTTGAGGGTTATAAATTAGACAAGAAGGACCGTTACATGTGTAATCCCATCTGTGCCATCGATTGCGTTTATGGCGTTTGCGTATCACCGGAAGTTTGCAAGTGTTTTCCTAAGTATGAGAAAGACAAGTCGAACAAATTTCGCTGTAATCCCATCTGCAGTAACGTCTGTATAAACGCCTTGTGCACCGCGCCAGACTTTTGTTCTTGTCAAGTGGGATATGCAAAGAGTAAAGAAAATACCTTTAGATGCGATCCATTTTGTTTAAATCAGTGTGAGCACGGAACATGTTCATCCCCGGAAAAATGTACTTGTGATAAAGGTTACGCTTTAGACAAAACCAACAAATATAAATGCAATCCCATTTGTGCGTTAGAGTGCAAACGAGGACAATGTATTTCTCCTGATAAATGCCTTTGTGATACCGGCTATGAATTAAAAAAAGATAATAAATTTGAGTGCATTGCCACCTGTGGGCGAAATTGCGTGAACGGTTTATGTTACAAGCCTCGCTTCTGTGTCTGCCATATTGGATATGTGCAACATAAACGTAAGGAAAGTGTATGCATACCATTTTGTTCCAAGAATTGTGACAATGGTACTTGCACCGCTCCAGAAAAGTGTACTTGCAACACGGGTTACAAGTTGAGTTATAATAAGTATAAGTGTATGCCGCATTGCGCTCAAAATTGCATTATGGGCCACTGTGAAGCACCAGAATATTGCAAGTGTTTTTATTACTATGACTTAGATAAATACAATAAATACAAATGTCATCCAATATGCGATGAAGTGTGTAGAAATGGGTTATGCTTTAAGCCAAATCTCTGTTTGTGCCTTATAGGGTTTAAGGAAGAAAGCCAATATAAGTGCGACCCATTTTGTCGTATGCCGTGTGTAAATGGAACATGCTCTCGCCCCGACACTTGCACCTGCAATAAAGGTTTTGAGTTGGATAAAACGGATAAGTTCATCTGCAGGCCTGTTTGTGCACCAGGTTGTATAAAGGGAAACTGTATTGCGCCTGAAATTTGCGGTTGTTATAAAAATTACCAATTGGACAAACTAAATAAATACAGGTGCATTCCAATTTGTTCTAAAAAATGCGAACACGGGTTTTGTTACAAACCGCAGGTTTGTACGTGCGAAGTTAATTATGTAAGAGATAAAAATGATTTATTTAAATGTGTACCGGGCGGATGTGAACGAGAATGTATCAATGGTGTTTGTTCTGTTCCTGGTCCTTGTACATGTAACAAAGGTTATGAATTAGACAAATCAGATCCATATTTGTGCAATCCTGTTTGCTCTAAGAAGTGCATTAATTCTAATTGTATATTACCAGAAATTTGCAAGTGTTGGAATAATTACAAACTAGATAAAATCAACGAGTATAAATGCAATCCTATATGCGATAAACTTTGCGTAAATTCGATATGTCACAAACCAAACTTATGCGTTTGTATGGCGGGATTTTCTAAGCAAACAGTATCCGCGAACGAGTGCAACCCGTATTGTTCTAAACCGTGTATAAACGGATATTGTGACGCCCCTGAAACGTGCACGTGTGAAAAGGGCTACGCACTAGATAACACAAATAATTATACATGCAACCCTGTTTGCGCTCAGACTTGCAAAAACAGTAAATGTGTTTTACCGGAAAAATGCAATTGCTGGGAAAATTACAAGCAGGACCGTTACAATAACTACAAGTGTAACCCGATATGCAATTTGGAGTGCGTCAATAGTGTGTGCCGTGGCCCAGACGTATGCATTTGTATGGTGGGTCACAAGAGGCACGTATCGTATCCTAATGTTTGTAGTGCGATATGTGAACAACCCTGCGATCACGGAAATTGCACTGCTCCCGATACGTGCACTTGTGATGCAGGTTATGCTTTGGATCCAAAAGATAAATTTAAATGCTTTCCTGTTTGTGGTTCAGAGTGCATTATGGGAAGCTGTGTGTCCCCAGAAACTTGCAAATGTCACAAGGATTACGTTCTAGATCGCTTCAATAAATACCGATGCAGTGCGGTTTGCATGCATATTTGCGTCAACGGGTTATGTTTCAAACCCAACATCTGCTTGTGCTTAGTAGGATTTATCAAGCAAAATGATCGTCTATGCGACCCTTATTGCACAAATACTTGTATAAATGGAACATGTACGGCACCCGACGTTTGCACATGCAACCCAGGATTTTCTCTTGACCCACATCAAAAGCACATCTGCAGGGCAGTGTGTATTCCGCCTTGTATCAAAGCAACTTGCATTGCACCGCAAACGTGCAACTGCTTCAGGGGTTACAAATTAGACCCGGTCTTTAAATTTCTCTGCAACCCTATTTGCTTACAGAAATGCGAATTTGGTTTCTGTTACAAACCCGAGGTTTGCTCGTGCCAATTCCAATACAAACGGGATCCGGGAAATAAGTATAAATGTATCCCTGCTGGATGCGTACGCAAATGTATAAATGGATATTGTTCTGTTCCGGGCCCATGCACGTGCTACAAGGGATACGAATTGAACCCCAAGGATAAATATGTATGTGATCCCGTTTGCTCACAGAAATGTAAAAATGCCAAATGCATTAAACCAGAATTTTGCAAGTGCAATAAGGGTTACGTCAGAAACAAATACAATTCCTACAGATGCGACCCTAAATGTAATCGTCACTGTGTCAATGGTTTTTGTTTTAAACAGAACTACTGCTTATGCAGGAGTATGTACAGAAAAAAACAACAACCCTCTAATGTTTGTCTACCAATATGCTTCAAACCTTGTAAAAACGCGACTTGTACGGAACCGGAATTTTGCAGATGTAATGATGGCTTTAAAAAAATAAGTAAGTATGTTTGTGTCCCGGGATGCGCGCGCGACTGCAAACATGGATATTGTTCAGCACCAGAAACTTGCCATTGTAACGAAGGTTACAAACTTGATCGTTATGATAAGTATAAATGCAATCCGATGTGCAGAAGTATATGCGTAAACTCCCTTTGCTTCAAGCCGGATGTTTGCATTTGCAACTTGGGCTACACCCGAGATAACGAGACTGCTTGCATACCTGTTTGCAGTCATCGATGCATCCACGGCACTTGTGTAAAGCCGGAATTCTGCGAGTGTGACAAAGGTTATGCCAAATCAGGTGGATACAAATGCTATCCGGTTTGTTCAACACGGTGCATCAACTCCAACTGTACGGCTCCGGAATTTTGCAAGTGTCCCAACAAATACCGGAAAACCCACAAGTACAGATGCGATCCAGTATGCAGACGCAAATGCGAACATGGCTTTTGCTTCAAACCGGAAAAATGCCTATGCCAAGTAGGTTATATTCACTTAAAGGGAAGGCCTGGGAAATGCATTCCAAAATGTGATCTAGAATGCATAAACGGCTATTGTTCCGCACCTGGCAGATGTACCTGTTTCAAGGGATTTGAACTAGATAAACATGAAATTTTTAAGTGCAGCCCGGTGTGCTCATCTAGTTGCATCAACGGAATTTGCATCGCTCCTGAAAACTGCTCCTGTCTCCCAGATTTCCAAAAAGACCGAACGAATAAATACAGATGCATACCTACTTGTAAGGAAATTTGTAAGAATTCACTTTGCTTTAAACCTGACATTTGCGTCTGCCAGTTGGGATATAAAAAATTACATGATTCCCACGAGTGCGAACCCCACTGTTTACGTACTTGCGAAAACAGCACTTGTACTCTTCCAGACGTTTGTACTTGCTTGAAAGGTTATAAACCCAACGCAAAAAACAAGTATGCTTGCATACCTGTTTGTTCGCTCACTTGTCGCAACGGTCATTGTAACGCCCCAGAAAAATGTGTCTGTAATAGAGGGTACAAGCTAGATCGACATAACCCTTACAATTGCAGAGCGGTATGTGTGAAACAGTGTGTCAACTCGTTTTGTTTTTTTCCTGATAGATGCATTTGTGCATTAGGTTTCAAGCAATTTCACGATAAAAACCAGTGCGAACCGGTTTGCAACCAGAAGTGCATCAATGGTATGTGCACGGGGCCCGAAGAGTGTACATGTCGGAGGGGTTACGAACAAGATTTAGAAAATAAATATAAATGTAATCCTGTTTGCACCATCCCTTGCAAAAATGGTGTTTGCATCGAGCCTGAAATATGCAAATGCAAAAAGAACTACAAGAAAAATCTTTGGAATAGCTATATATGTGAACCCAAATGCCAAAAACAATGCATTCATGGTATTTGTTTTAAACCGGACAAATGTGTGTGTAAAGCAGGTTTTAAGCATGCTCCTAAAGATCGCTTCAAATGCCTTCCAAAATGTGACAAGGAATGCATAAACGGATTCTGCAATGAGCAAGGTAAATGTACCTGCTTTAAAGGATACGAACCTGATAAACATGACATTTATAAATGCAATCCCGTTTGCGGTTCAGGATGTGAAAACGGTCGTTGCATTGCACCGGACAATTGTTCGTGTAATCCACGGTATACTAAAGACGTCCATAATAAATATCGTTGTATTCCAACTTGTAAAAAGATCTGCAATAACGGTTTTTGCATAAAACCAGACTTTTGCCTCTGCCAACTTGGAACCCGAAAAAGTTCCAAAAACCCATTCGACTGCGACCCAATTTGCTCGGAACCTTGCGTTAATGGCTTCTGCACACAACCTGAAGTCTGCTCTTGTAACGAAGGCTACAATCCAGACCCTAAAAACAGATATTTTTGTTATCCCGTTTGTTCACAACCGTGCTATAAAGGAACATGCGTCAAACCTGAGACTTGTCAGTGCAACGACAATTACAAATTGGACCGTTACAATAAATATAGATGTCTTGCAATATGCAAGAAGAATTGTACAAATGGTCTTTGCTTCATTCCCGATAAGTGCATTTGCATGCTTGGGTATAAACTTATCCCTGCAAAAGACATCTGTGATCCAGTATGTTCCAAGCCATGTAAAAACGGCGAGTGCATTGGTCCGGAAATGTGTGTATGTAACGATGGCTATGTAATAGATCCTGTCGACAAAAACCTATGTCACCCAGTTTGTGCTTTGAAATGTAAAAATGGAAAATGTGTGAAACCGGAATTTTGTGCATGTAACCCAGGGTACAAGCGAAACCCAAAAAATAAATACCAGTGTGATCCACAATGTAAAAAACTTTGCGTAAATGGTTTTTGTTTTAAACCAGCCAAATGCCTCTGTCAAGCAGGCTTTAAACGTGATCCAAAGGACCCATTCGTGTGTCACCCTAGATGCTCTAAAGAATGTATAAACGGACAGTGCACTGGACCCGACCTATGCACTTGCAATAAAGGCTATGAACAGGATAAACTTGAAAAGCACAGATGCAATCCAGTTTGTTCCCCCACTTGCATTCATTCCAATTGCATTGCTCCAAATAACTGCACGTGTCATGACAATTACGTAAAAAACCGAAACCAAAACTTCAAGTGCGATCCTTTCTGCGAATTTACATGCATTAACTCCTTTTGTTTCAAGCCTTCGGTTTGCATTTGTCAGCAGGGGTACCAAAAGTCACCTGACAACAGCAGCATCTGCAATCCCGTGTGTATTGTGCCATGCAAGAACGCTACATGCATTGCACCGAACACTTGTGTATGTAATAAAGGATTTGAACCTAATTCTACAGATACTCACTCTTGCATTCCAATCTGCCCACAACCCTGTCGGAAGGGCGAGTGTGTTGCTCCAAATACTTGCGCCTGTGATCCCAAGTATCAATTAGACCGCTTTAACAAATTTAGGTGCCTACCAATTTGCGAGAATAAATGTATAAACGCTCTGTGTTTTCTACCAAACAAATGCATTTGCTTATTAGGGTACGAAATCAATCAGAAAAATAATAGTAAATGCGATCCTTTTTGCCGAGAAAAATGTATTAATGGTGAGTGCGTGTCTCCAAATAAATGCGCTTGTCATCCTGGCTTTAAACCGGATAAAACAAATAATTTTAAATGTCACCCGGTGTGCACCCTCCCTTGTGTAAACGGCGTTTGTCATCAACCTGAAAAGTGTAAATGTAATAAAGGTTACGAATACAATAAAAGGAACAAATACCGTTGCGATCCAGTGTGCCGTGCAAAATGCGTTCACGGATATTGTTTTAAACCCAACAAATGTATTTGTAAGGCGGGGTTTAAACACGATATGAAACATAAATTCGCGTGCATACCATATTGTAAAATAAAATGCATCAATGGATTCTGCAATGAAGAAGGTAAATGTACCTGCTTTAAAGGATACGAACTGGATCCTAACAATCCTTATAAATGTAATCCTGTTTGCTCATCTCCGTGCATCAACGGATATTGCATAGCGCCTGAAAATTGTACATGTCACGATAAATACATTCGTGACTGGCGTAATAAATATCTTTGTAATCCCGTTTGCAACAAATCATGTATAAATGGTTTGTGTGTTAAACCGAATTTTTGCATCTGCCAAATGGGATACAAGCAAGATAGAAGAAATAAAAACTTATGCAATCCTGTTTGCTCAGAACCTTGCATGAACGGAACATGTGTGCAACCTGAAACGTGCGCTTGTAATAAAGGCTTCGAATTGGACAAGAAAAATAAATTCCAGTGCAATCCCGTTTGCAGTCAATTATGCAAAAATGGCAAGTGCACTTCTCCTGAAACTTGCACCTGTGATCCTAAATACCAACAAGATTTAAAAAACACTTTCCGTTGCAACCCCATTTGTGAAGAAACTTGCATTAACGCCTTTTGCTTTTCCCCCGATAGATGCATTTGCATCTTGGGTTACAAGCGAAATGAAACATACCCTGATAAATGCGACGCAGTTTGTTCAGAAAAATGCATTTTCTCAGTTTGCACTGCACCCGAAGTTTGCACATGCAACAGAGGTTATCGTCGGAACCCTAAAAGTAAATACAGGTGCAAACCGTTTTGTAGTCAAAAATGTGTTAACTCCAATTGTTCTGCACCAGAAAGATGCACGTGTTACCGAAACTACCAGAAAGATCCAACAAATGTATATCGGTGCGATCCTAAATGTGCAAAAATTTGCATTAACGCATTTTGTTATAAGCCAAATAAATGTATTTGTAAGGCTGGATTCAAACGTGATCCGAAAGACAAAAATAAATGTGCCCCAAAATGTGATCAAGAATGTATAAATGGTTTCTGCTCAGAGCACGGTAATTGTACGTGCTATAAAGGATATGAAATAGATAAAACTAACAAATACCAGTGTAACCCCGTTTGTTCGCTTCCATGCATAAACGGCAAATGCGAAGCGCCCGAAAATTGTACATGCAAGGATTTTTATAGGATCGACAAACATAATAAATACAAATGTAACCCTATATGTGAAATGAATTGCGTCAATTCTCATTGCTTCAAGCCCAACCTTTGTATTTGTTTCCTTGGGTATGTGAAATCTATAAACAATGAGACTCTATGTGAGCCAGTCTGTCGAATACCTTGTAAAAATGGAACGTGTACTAAACCTGATACTTGTACTTGTAACAAAGGGTATGAACCCGATAGCAAGGACACTACTGTCTGCAATCCTGTATGTTCGCTAAAGTGTAAAAACGGAAAATGTGTTGCTCCTGAACAGTGCGAATGTGACACAAACTACAAGCCCAATGGCAACAATAAGTATAAATGCGACCCTACCTGTTCAAAAATATGCGTAAACTCCCTATGTTTTATGCCAGATCGGTGCATTTGTGTGTTAAACTATATCCAAAGCACAGAAGATCGATTTTTATGCAAAGCTGTGTGCAAGAAAAAATGTATAAATGGTAATTGTACTGCACCAGATCAATGCACTTGCAAAAAAGGTTTTAAACTAGATAAGAAGGATAAATATAAATGCAACCCTATATGCACATTAGCTTGTGTCAATGCAGTCTGCAAGGCCCCCGAAAAATGTGTATGTTTGAAAGGGTACCAACAAAGAAATCGGTACGCATGCATACCAAGATGTAAACGTATATGCGTAAATGGATTGTGTTTTAAACCACAAAAATGCATATGTTTAGCGGGACACAAGCGTCAAAAAGGAGATCCTTTCAAATGCGTACCGCATTGTAAAAAGCAGTGCATTAACGGCATTTGTTCTGTAGGAGGGAAGTGTATTTGTAATAAAGGGTATGAAATAGACCCCAAAGATGAGTACTTATGTAATCCTGTGTGTCATCTTGATTGCAAAAATGGCCGTTGTATAGCTCCAGAAAATTGCTCTTGTAAACCAGATTATGAGAAAGACAAGCAGAACAAGTATGTTTGTAATCCCGTTTGCAAAGAACTCTGTATTAAGGGATTTTGCTTTCGACCCAACATATGCATTTGCTTGATGGGCTACCAGAAAACTATTGGTAACAACTGCACGGCTGTTTGTGGAGAAAAGTGTGTCAATGGTAACTGCACTGAACCCGATGTGTGCACTTGTAACCCTGGCTATAAACTTAACCCAAACAATAAATACCAGTGTGATCCTTTTTGCACGTTACCCTGTGAAAACGCTGATTGCAAAGGTCCTGATATATGCATTTGTCATAAAGGGTTCAAAAATGACTCAAATAATAGATATAGATGCTACGCTGAGTGTGAAGAACAATGTGTAAATGCTTTTTGTTACCAACCAGAGAAGTGTATATGCCGACTGGGGTACAAACGTCTAAACAACACCTATTGTGATCCGATTTGTAATCAACCGTGCATCAATGCCACCTGTACAGCGCCAGATGTATGCACTTGCAATAAAGGGTATGAAGCCAAGAACGGAAAATGCTCCCCAATTTGTTCGCAACGTTGCAAAAACGGATACTGTTGGAAACCTGAAGTGTGCAAATGCGATAAACATTATAGGTTGGACAAATATAATAGCTATAACTGCAAACCAGTTTGTAAAGAAATTTGCATTAATGCAGTTTGTTTTAAACCGAATAAGTGTCTTTGTATGGTGGGCTACAATCACATGAAAAAAAAGCAGAGCACGTGTTTACCGAACTGCGGAAAACCCGGCTGCATTAACGCAACATGCGTCGCTCCTAAAGTATGCAAATGCAAAGATGGGTATCAACCTAGCAAACTTAATAACAACACGTGTATACCAAAATGTTCAATTCCTTGCGTACAAGGTTCTTGTACCGACGTAGAAAAGTGCACGTGCCTTCCAGACTACGCGTTGGATAAAAAAAACAAGTATCTCTGCAATCCAGTATGCAAAGAAAAGTGTGTTAATTCTTTTTGTATGCGTCCGAATCTTTGCATTTGTATGTTAGGCTATAAAAGAAAAGGCAATGATCCCAATGTGTGCCTTGCCTATTGCGCTCAACCCTGCATCAACGCAAATTGCACAGCTCCAAATCAATGCACCTGTTGGCCAGGTTATCAAAAGGAATCTGCGTATGAGTGCACAGCGGTTTGCAGTAAACCTTGCATCAATGGCACTTGTGTAAAACCCGAATATTGTGAGTGCAATAAAGGCTTTAAGCATAAACCAGGCGATAACTATACATGTATTCCTGATTGTCCACTAGAATGCATCATGGCCGATTGCATTCCTCCAGGAATATGTAGGTGTCACGAAGGATACTACCACCCTGAAAATGCCAGTGATCCTCCCGGGAAGTTTATTTGTATACCAGCATGCAAAAGAGGATGTGTGAATGGGACGTGCATACTACCGGAAACATGTAAGTGCTGGGAATACTATAAACCTAATAAGACCCACCCCCATATTTGCAGACCGGTTTGTAATCCGCCCTGTGTTAATGGTATTTGCGCTGAACCATTTACTTGTAATTGCAACGAAGGGTATAAACTTAACTTAAAGCTAAACAACTACGTTTGCTACGCTCAGTGTAAACCGAGTTGCATCAGGTCTCTTTGCTATTTTCCAGGAGTGTGCATATGTTTAGAAGGACACCAACGAAATACTTCATTGCGGCATCAATGTGATCCATTTTGCGAGAAACCATGCATAAATGGTGAATGTATTGCACCAGATGAGTGCAAATGCTACTTTGGTTATATAAAAGTGGATAAGTACGAATGTAAACCAAACTGTTTAAAAGAATGTGTTAACTCTCAATGCGTGGCACCAGATATATGTAAATGTAATGATGGTTACAATTACGACACCAATGATCGCTACAAGTGCAATCCAGTATGTAATAAAACCTGCATTAATGCCAATTGCACTAAACCCAATCATTGCGAGTGTTTCCAGGGACATCGTCCCTCTGCCAATGACCCTCACATATGTTTACCTATTTGTGATGAAAATTGCATCAACGGAAATTGCACTGCTCCAGGCGTTTGCACTTGCTACCCCGGGTTCAAACCAACATCAAAATATGTGTGCATTCCCGTATGTAGCCATGACTGCATAAATGGCAAATGCACCGCCCCAGAAACTTGCCTCTGTAACAAAGGTTATCAATTAGACAAATATAATAAATACCGTTGTTTAGCGGTTTGCAAAGAGAAATGTGTAAATGGCCTTTGTTTTTTTCCACACAAGTGTATCTGCCTTCAAGGGTTTAAAAGAACAGACACATACATATGTGACCCTATTTGCGAAGAAGGGTGCGAAGGTGGAAACTGTACTGGACCAAACGTTTGCACATGTCCCGAAGGGTATAGATTGGAGAAGGGCAAATGCTTACCAATTTGTGCACCACCTTGCCAGAACGGAAATTGTACTGCGCCCGGGGTGTGTACATGCAAATCCAATTATGAATCTGATCCGAAAAATCCATCGAGGTGTGTTCCAAAGTGCGGGACATGCAAAAATGGATTATGTTTTCGTCCAAACCGTTGCATTTGTCTACTAGGGTATGAAACCAAGACAAGGACGGAATGTGATCCGGTTTGTGACGAACCTTGCATTAATGGAAATTGTACTGGTCCAAACAAATGCACGTGTTTGAAAGGTTTTGTACCCGATGCAATAGATCCATTTAAGTGCAATCCAAGTTGCGGTATAGGCTGCATAAACGGCGAATGCCAACCCGATGGCACTTGCAAATGCTTCAAAGGCTATGTCTTGGACCCTTTAATTAAAATACGATGTGTCGCATACTGCGTGGATAAATGCATAAACGCTTATTGTTTCAAACCAAAAACTTGCATCTGCATGTTAGGACATAAGCCAAATATTACACACAGACATACTTGTGATCCAGTATGCGTCAAAGGTTGTGAAAATGGTACATGCATTCGACCTGACGTGTGCGAATGCTTACCAGGGTACAAAATGAACGAACACGGAAACTGTACACCCGTTTGCTCTAAACCATGTGTTAATGCCACTTGTGTTGCACCAGACACCTGCAGGTGTTTACCTGGCTTTGCACCAAACAAAGACGACAACAGTAGTTGTCATGCAGTTTGCAATAAAATTTGCGTTTTTGCCGAATGTCTGCAACCACCTGGGAGATGTCGTTGTTGGAACGGTTACTACCACAACGCATCCCATGTGGATCCTCCGGGTTATTACATATGCCGCCCTGTCTGCGAACCTCCTTGCATTAATTCAAATTGTTCTACACCTGACGAATGCACTTGCTATCCGGGATATATAAAAAAAGATAACTCAAGCGATCATACATGTCATGCCATTTGCAAAGGGCCCTGCGACAATGGCGAATGCATTGCACCCAACGTCTGCAAGTGCAAGGAAGGTTATATTCTAGACATTGAAGGGCTGACATGTTACGCTACATGTTCTACTGTATGCATAAATGCATTTTGCTACCGACCCAATATTTGTATATGTCGCCAAGGGTATGTACCAGACGACGAAAATAAATTTAAATGTCATGCAAAATGCGACAAGAAGTGTATCAATGGCGAATGCATAGGAGGTAATAAATGTGAATGTTATCGAGGATATAAACTAGATGAACACGATAAGTTTTTGTGTAATCCCATTTGTTCCAAGCCTTGCGTTAATGCCACGTGTGTTTTGCCAGAAGTTTGTGAATGTTTTGCCAATTACAGTTATGACCCGTTTGATCGCTATAAATGTCATCCAATCTGTTCGAAACCTTGCATTAATGCCAATTGCACAAAACCCGAAACATGCGAATGTATAAAAGATTATGAAAAGAAAGACCAATACACTTGTGTGCCAATTTGTAAAAATAAATGCGTTCTAGGCAACTGCACTAAACCCAATGTTTGTACCTGTTTTCCAGGCTATGAGAAAGATCCTGTGCAAGAACATATTTGTTATCCAGTATGTCAGTTAAAGTGCATAAATGGGATCTGCACAAAACCGGAGATGTGTATCTGTTTTAAAGGATATATAAAGAATATATTAAACAAGTATATTTGTGAACCAGCCTGTATACTACCTAGCTGCGGAAACTTCAGTCTTTGCTATAAACCTAACTACTGCATTTGTGTATTAGGGTATCAAAAGGATCCCAAAAGCTCTAAACAATTCAATTGTAAGCCGACTTGCACGAAAGGGTGTAATGGAGGAGTTTGTACAGCACCTGAAATATGCACATGCCCTCCACGTCATGAATTGGACGAAACTTTTACATGTCGGCCTATATGCGACCCAACGTGTATCAATGGAAACTGCACAAAACCTGGATTTTGCAATTGTTACGAAGGTTACAGGCATCACAGTCACTATAAA
This sequence comes from Quadriops clusia, assembly GCA_033557875.1. Lineage (NCBI taxonomy): Eukaryota > Metazoa > Arthropoda > Insecta > Coleoptera > Hydrophilidae > Quadriops > Quadriops clusia. The sequence continues at coordinate 5,729 of JAWQRP010001165.1, read as the reverse complement.
CAAATTTGCGAACCAATTTGCAAAGAAAAGTGTAACAACAGCATCTGTCTTAAGCCTGAAGTTTGTGTATGCCTTTTTGGATACAAGAAGAATTCAACGGAAAAGTATCATTGCGATCCAGTGTGTTCTAGACCTTGCGTAAATGGGTTTTGTTCGTCTCCAGAAAAATGTATATGTTCTGAGGGGTACCTCCAAAATAAACGTGATAAATACATCTGTGATCCTATAAAATTTGAATGCACTTGCATCAATGGCAACTGCTCGGGCTTGGACTGTATTTGTTTCGATGGGTACAAACACCACCCAAATAATAAGTCATATTGTATACCCGTTTGTAAAAATGGATGTAAAAATGGATTTTGTTTCAAACCAGAGCGTTGCATTTGCTTGCAAGGTTTCCAAAGATTGGACACACACAAGTGCACACCAGTTTGTACGGAAAATTGCACGAACGCAACTTGCATTGCACCGGAAGTATGCAAATGTTTTGAGGGTTATGAACACGTTAATAATTATTCATGTTCTCCTCGCTGTTCGAAGCCATGCGTTAATGGAATTTGTTCTCTTCCCGAGACATGTAATTGCAATAACGGTTACACGAGAGATAAAAATGACAAATATATATGTCATCCTGTTTGTAATCTCACATGTGTAGGGTCTATCTGTGCGGAACCCAATGTTTGTCGTTGTTTAGATGGTTTTGAGCGAAATACTTCTACACCTGATCCCGAGAGTTATTATATTTGTTATGCAAAATGCAAAAAGGATTGTGTTAATGCAGACTGTTTTGCACCGGATGTATGTTATTGTTGGAATGGGTACAAGACGAGTAAACATGACACATCTGTTTGCGAACCTGTGTGTTCCACTACTTGCACAAACGGCATTTGTATAGCACCAGAAATGTGCGAGTGTTCCAATGGTTATAAGTTGGATAGAAAAAATAAATTTCTTTGTAATGCTATATGCAAATATACATGTGTTAATGGATGGTGTTTCAAACCGAACTTCTGTATTTGCCTTACAGGGTATACCTACGATTCAAAAAATAATACAATATGCAGTGCGATCTGTGATCAACCGTGTCAGAATGGTACTTGTACTGCTCCAGACGTTTGCACATGTAATCATGGATTCTATGTGAATATAACTAATAAATACCAGTGTATTCCGTACTGTGCAAAACCATGCATAAATGCCCATTGTGTAGGCAATGATACTTGCATCTGTTTCATGAATTTTACATATGATCCTTTTGACCGATACAAGTGTAACGCAGTTTGTTCTGAACCATGCGTAAACGCCAATTGCACTGGACCAGAAAATTGTACTTGTTTTCCTGGTTATGAACCTACAGAAGATAAATATGTTTGTCAAGCCATTTGTGAACCCCAATGTGTCAATGCCAATTGCACTCGCCCGAATAATTGCACTTGCTGGGACGGTTACAAGCCCAGACCTCATTACTCTCACATATGTGATCCAGTTTGCTCACAACAATGCATCAATGGAAATTGCACGGGTCCTGAAACTTGTACTTGTTTTCCAGGATTCATACTAGATAAGAAAGATCCATATAAATGTATTGCTATTTGCAAGGTCACTTGTGGAAACAACACATTCTGCCCCTTACCTTACGAATGTGCTTGTTTAGATGGTTATGTTAAAGATCCTAAGCAACCAGGAAATAGAACGTACTTTAATTGCATTCCCTTTTGCGATCAAGAATGTACGAATGCAAATTGTACCAGTCCCAATAATTGTACTTGTTGGGATGGATATAAAAGAATAAATGAAACATATTGTGAACCAATTTGTTCAAGTAAATGCGTGAATGGAGAATGCACAGGTCCAGAAACTTGCACCTGCAATGAGGGATATTCTCTAGATCGTCAATATATTTATAGGTGTAATGCGATATGTAAGAAAGATTGTGTTAATGGATACTGTTACCGTCCAGATTATTGCGTTTGTAAAATAAATCACACTAGAAGTTACGTGGAACCACACATTTGCGATCCCATTTGTCTAGAACCCTGCCAAAATGGATACTGCATAAAGTACGATACATGTGCTTGTAATAAAGGCTATAAATTGGACGAGAAAAACAAATACAAATGTAACCCAGTTTGTTCACTACCTTGTATCAATAGTGTTTGCACTAAACCAGAAGTTTGCACATGTAATGAAAATTACGTTTTAGACAAACAGAACAAATACTTATGCAACCCGATTTGTGTAAAACCTTGTATCGATGGTCTATGTTTTAAGCCTGACATCTGCATTTGTAAAGAAGGCTACAATATAACATTCCCGAAAAAAGAACCGAACAAATGTTATCCTTTGTGCAAAGAAAAATGCATCAATGCAACATGTACGCTTCCAAATTTTTGCACTTGCCTTCCTGGGTACAAAAAAAATGATACGGAGCTAAATGAATGCAATCCAGTCTGTGCAGTTAATTGTACCAACGGCACATGTACTGCTCCGGAAGTTTGTACTTGCTTTAGGAACTTTGAATTGGACAAAGAAAATAAATACAAGTGCAATCCCATATGCAAACCTCCTTGTATTAATTCCACATGCGAGTCCCCTAATATTTGTGTCTGTATACAAGGTTTTGTTTTTGAGAGTAACTTCACTCACAACTCCACTCATAAATGTATTCCCGGGTGTGCCAAACCTTGTGAAAATGGTATTTGTGCTGCCCCAGATATATGCGTTTGCAATCCTGGCTATCAACTGGATCCCAAAAACAAATACAAGTGTACACCCGAATGTCATTGTATCAATGGCGTATGCAAAATTCCATACAACTGTACTTGCAATGAAGGGTATAAACCTCACCCCAAGTATGAAAATGTCTGCAGCCCAACATGCGCTAAACCATGCGTTTACTCGAATTGTACAGCTCCTGAAGTTTGCACTTGTCTTGACGGTTATGTGCCAGTTGAAAATGATTCATACGCATGTACACCTCATTGCAAATTTCCTTGTAAGAACGGATACTGCGGGGCCCCAAATGTATGTTACTGCAATCCTGGCTTTAAAAAGGATCACGTCAATAGCACGGAATGCAAGCCCATTTGCTCTAAACCCTGTATTAATGGAACCTGCGATGAACCAGAGTATTGTAAATGTTTTCATGGATACCGTCACAAGTATGATAACTACACTTGTGAACCAATATGTACAAAACGCTGTGTTAATGCTCAGTGCATAAAACCTGAGACTTGCCGTTGCGACAAAGGCTATGAATTCGACAAGGAAGATGAAAACTTTTACACGTGTAAAGCAATATGCAAGAAGAAATGTGTAAATGGAATTTGCATTAAACCTGAAGTTTGCAAATGCAATGAAGGGTATGAACCTGATAAATCTGACAAGTACAAGTGTCTAGCTGTATGTAACCCAAAGTGCATTAATGCTGATTGCGTGGAGCCCAACGTTTGTAAGTGTAAAAAGGGCTACATGTACCTCCCTGAATCTAAAACTCACTGTTGGCCCATTTGTATGCCCGAATGCATTAATAGTTTCTGCTTTGTCCCTAATGAATGTATTTGTCTTTTGCACTACCAGAAAAACTACACGCTGATTTACAAATGCGATCCGATATGCCCAAAACCTTGCATCAATGGAACTTGCACCAAACCTGACACTTGCAGTTGTTTAAACGGATATGAACCCACGAATAATAAATATGAATGTAGCCCCATATGTTCTTTACCGTGCATAAATGGTTTTTGTTCTGCACCAGAAGTATGTGGGTGCAACGAAGGCTATCAGCTGGACAAAGAACAGAAGTACAAATGTAATGCTATTTGCAACCCCGATTGTGTTAACGCTACTTGTGAAAAACCAAACGAATGTAAATGTTGGAAAAATTATGAAAAGCATGCGGAACACCAACATATGTGCATTCCAGTGTGTCAGCTGCCTTGCAAAAACGGTGAATGCATCGCGCCTAATACTTGCGGCTGTCATAAAAATCACACCATAGATCCCGAAAATAAATTCAATTGCATTCCTGTTTGTTATTATCCATGCATCAATTCAAAGTGCATAGCAGTTGATACTTGCGAGTGCTTATTTGGTTACAAAATGCGGCCAAACTCTACGCATATTTGCGACGCAACGTGTTCAGTTCCATGCAAATATGGTTATTGCTTCGAGCCCGAAGTGTGTGTCTGTATTCCCGGTTACGTGGTAGATCCTAAAGATAAATACACATGCAATCCCGTTTGTAGTGAAAAGTGTGTGCATAGCAACTGTACAGCACCTGAGATTTGTACGTGTCATTTGGGTTATGAACAAAGCCCAAACAGTACTTATATTTGTATTCCGCACTGCTACAAACCCTGTGCAAATGGTACATGTATAGCGCCCAATAAGTGCCAATGTAACCCTGGTTACGAGGAAGATCCAGTAGATAAATTCAAATGCAATCCTAAATGTGCTTCAGAGTGTGTACATGGTAAATGTGTTGCTCCAAATGTATGTGAATGCTTAAAAGGATATAAAGCTCACCCTACGGACAAATTTCGTTGCGAACCTATCTGCTCTCAACCCTGTTTGAATGCCACGTGTACATCACCAGAATTTTGCAAATGCAACAACGGATACATTCATATTAAAGGTGATAGGTATCGATGCATTGCGGGTTGTAAGCCTAAATGTGTCAAAGGAGATTGCATAGATGTCAACATTTGTAAATGTTGGCCTGATCATATTAGGGAGCCTCACAATATTCACGTTTGCATCCCAGTCTGCAGGCAAGAATGCATTAATGGTTGGTGCTCTGCTCCAGACAACTGCACTTGCAATAAAGGGTTCGTCAAGAATGAATCGAATCCTTACGAGTGCTACACTGCTTGCTCTAGACCTTGTGTGAATGGCAAATGTGTTCCAGGTAACAAACCAGCAAAATACTGGAGTGACTCAAAAGATTTTATCATTAACAGTAGAAAATAACATATTCTAGAAAGATGCACAAGAAAATATAAATCACTATAAAACATATACAAAATCCACAATATAATCTTCCTGTTTGAGCTAAGTTTTGAATTTTATCGGTTCGTTTCTTTGACTTGAAGAAGTAACATTATATCTCGGCCTCAATTCTTGAATATGTTTCGGAAAGAAATTATTATATCACAGATATAGTGACATTATGTAACTTCTAGAATAGAAGTGTATGTTATGTTAAATTTGTTTTCGAACGGTTAACGAAGTATGCTATTGCTACAAAAAAATTGTCGCCGGGAATTTTTTTTCAGAGTATTTGATAGTGATTACGGTGGTCGATAGAACTACAAACATTTCCTTTTAATTCACAATATTTGATCATCCCATTGTGGGGTTTTCTAACATCTTATATAAACAATATACATATACTCACGAAAGAAGGATCTTTATTTTGAATGTTTTCTCTAAAATCATTTGATAATTATTAATCCAAAAAGAAAAATCTTAGTTAACCTTATTTTGAAAAAAGTCTTGTGTTGAAAGTGTAAATAGATTTCAAAGTGTAGAAGCAATTAAACATAACATTGGTTACAAAGGTAGCAGAAACTTTTGATTCACTCTAGTATTTCAATATATATTTAAAAATATGGAGTGGTCTCCACTCGACTTTCTCGCAAGTTTCTAAGTTGCACTAGACATGATAAGACAGATTCACATTAGGATTCAGAACGATTTTTGAATAATTTTATTATACACACATGCAT
>JAWQRP010001164.1:0-20651 GCA_033557875.1 Quadriops clusia | reverse complement strand
TGTTTACATTTAAAGCGATGCATTAGAAGAGTTCCGCTTCAAGGCAGGGTCCTTTGCGGGTGAGATACGTACGTAAGGGGGGTACTGTTTACATTTGTAAAAATCAGCTGAGCTAGCTGCCACTTAAACGCTCCAGTTGAGTGTATTAAAAAACGAACGTCGAAGGTGAGCTCGAAATCAGAAATAATTTAAAAACAAAATTATGAGAAGTCCTTATGATTTTGAAAATATTCTTATTATACGTTCTATTGATAAGGAAAATTATTGTCATACATAAAATTGAATGGTTTAGAATCTAAACTTTAAACCTGTGTGCTACAGAAAAATGGAAAACTTTTAATTAAGATATATTTTCGTTTGAAATATTTGCTTCTATTAAATCATTTATATTCTGGAATGAAATCAATCGGATCTTCTCTCAAGAATATTGCCAAGAATATAATATTATTGAATTAAACAAATTTATTCTTGCTCATATATGATACAACCATTCTCTTAACCAACGCGTTTATTCTAGGGCCAATATTAGAGTTCTCTCAGTGTGTTGTTCTGCTTCTTTATCATTGTTTTCCGACTTTATTAATGTTTAACTGGTTACATATTTCAGCTGTAATTTTCTGAGACCGGTTTGCATGTAAATCAAAATATCCTTACATCCACGTTATATGAAATTATAGTAAAAAAAGAAAATTAATATTAGTATATTTATGTGCTAAAACAAGGGGCATTTAAGATAAATTGAACGTTCATTTTTTCACCTAATTTATGCGGACTAAAAACTTTAATTCAGATAAATTTTCAGAAGGGCGCGAAAAACATCATCATCGTTCGTTGGGTGAGCCGGCAAAATTATTTCCATTTGTTAAGGAGCGCTTAGGTAAAATATATAGAGCAAACAGGATTATTTCAGTAGCGAGCCCCGTATGAGTTATTGCGGGGCGTTCTCGAGCACGCCAGCTCTGATTGCATTAATAAGAGGCCCCCATAAAAACGAGGGAAAACAATAAATCGAAAAATGTGCCCCGGAGATTATGTCGCCGTCGCCGTCGCGGCACGAACCCCAGCCCTATTCCGTCCGCAGAGCTCTGCGTACTCCTGTTTATTTTTAGCAAATTTATTGCAGTTTGATACCAATTTCCCGGCCAGTGGTTGATTTCCTGCGGAACACTCGTTTTCTATTTCAAGTTAAAATCCCTGATTTATTGCTGTACGGGGAGTAGGCACCTGCTTATCGATTGGCAAAAGTACTTCGATAATTTACTTTGGAAATCTCCTAAGTTGAGTTGGTTTCGAAATTTTTTTTAATGCACTTTTATAAATATGAAAACGAATCTGTATTTTTAAAATTGAGTTTATTTAATAGTGGCATTGGAAATTATCTAAATGAAGCAAGAGCTATGAAAACATGGAATGTTTAGAAATGACCTAAAATCCTACAGTTATAAAGACACGCGACATTATTTTTAACCATAAAGTAAGAAAAGTTCAATGTTTACAACTTGTGAATTTTATATAGTTGACTATAACGACATCATGGCAATGATGGAAACTACGAATAGTTAACAGTTTTCATGGGACGTATAAAGTTAGTTATTATGCGGATGGCGAACTAGAAAGTGGGGCAGTAGAAATAAATTTTCATCGCCTGATGCTTTGTATTGTATAAGGAAACAAATTACACGGGAAGATTGATATGAAAAACGTAATGTAAATTATCCTGTAAAAAGAACTTGAACTTATTTGTTAGAAAAAATAGTTGGCGAGTTCATTGAGGGATAAATCCTTATTTTATTTAAAAAATCCACAATCTCTGGGTTTTTTGATCAGAAGCATGACGACCAAAATAAAAATAAGAAGAAGGTGAAGATGACAGCATAAGTCATTTCAAGAAACAAGAGCAAGAAGGCCCTCTGTAACATCTTGTAAATGAATACTCAAATACGTAGAAATACTGAAAACTACACACTTTGTAGACAAAATTTACTAATGTTACGTTGATGTGAAGACTTACAAAACTTGTTTAGTAAACTTACTAATTTATACAAATATGTTATTTTGAGGAAGTTTTTTCAACATTTCATGTAGATGCGCAAGAAACTATTAACAAATTTTCATATGTAGTAAAAACATTTAGATATTTAAATTTTTGACATCGTAGAAAGTAGAAAATTAAATATAATCGAATAAAAGAAGACGCATAAAAATCGATAAAATTAATATAAAAAAACAATATAAATCTTATAAAAAATCCAAAAACATTAAAAATAAAACAAGCTAAGCAAATAATTATAAAATAAAATAAAGCAAACTCACCCTCCGCACGCTCCTGTCTTTGCTGGAAGCCCTTCCGTATCCATAACGTTGGGGAGGCACAGGGCCGGGCCGGGAATATTCCATGGGGGGTGAGACAGGCCGCCCCTGTCGGTCCATCCACGAACACGTTTGTCGCATTTGCCAGGGGGCGCCCCCTCGCCCTAGCTCCGAAGGCAACGTAGGCGATTTAACCGTCATACTCAGTTTTCTACATGACTTCAGCATCTGCAAGAAAAAGGAAACACCAGCTTTAAACCTGCCTGCGCGCTGAAACTGTAATAGACAATTAATAAAGTAACACAAATACTGGTAATAACTGATTTAAATGCAATGGTTTCTATGGGATACATATGTACAGGGTGATGTTCAGTATTTAGCCAAGTTTGAACTGGATGTGCCCACATGTTGGTTAATTATCGCGTGTAACCAAATAGAAGGAAAAATCACGACACCGAAGAGATAGAATTGGAAAAGTCTCCAGTACCTGGGGTGGACTTAAATAGGATAGCCTTGAGGTTAATGCAGAGAGGCATATCACATTAAAATTCACAAGGGCCCATAAATCCCAATCAAACTTAAGTGAAAATGAAACCACTTCCACCACCATAATACGAGTGCATGCGTGCAGATGAACAGCTCTGATAAGTCAGGAAAAACATCCATAATGCCCCTGAAAGCTGGTTAACCCCTAGCGAACTGATTTACCCCCTGCGAACACTCTATGAACTGACTAACCCCCTACGAACTTTAAAACTTGCGCCAGAGGAAGGAAGTGAGCAATCCTGTTTTGCATGTTGAATTTTCCTATTCCCGCTCCGATGTGTGTGTATATTCGAGGTTTATGAACGGGAAACTTTTAGTGGAAAGTGAGGGGCTGCAAATGCACTTCATGTGAGAGGGAAAATTCAAATGGCTGAGTGTAGTGTATGCATTATGAGTCCCCATTTATGCGCAATCTTGGGGGTGGAATGCCACATATCTCCGTTAAGTAGGGGTTGGAAAGGAAGGTACCTGTAGTAAGGAAGTCGTCGGTTAACCACCGTCGGAGGTGGGAGATTGTTATCGATGCAATTGCACTTAACCGCCAACTTCCGATTGCTCTTAGGATCAATACTTTCCTAACGAATAAATTTATTATGCATTCGTATAGTATTGTTCGCTTTGAAATAGTACAGGCAGGCAAGATTTTATTTGATACGATTTTCGCGCCATTTTCGAAAGTCGATAATACATTATTACATTGATATTACGATGCTGCCCAGTTTCATAAGAATATTTATATTTGTATGTAACGGAAAAACTAAACTGAAACGAAAAAAAAAACACTTTCGAAGTTGACTTTTTAATTTTCCCTCGAGTAACCGTCTTATTAAATAATATCGAACAAACAAGCCATTATTATCAAATTAGTATGAAAGAACATCCCTCTGGCGGCAAAATGGGGTTGAGGGACAGGTTACGCGAGAATCGAACGAACGGGGCTACGAAGCGAGCTATTTATCAACGTGACAGGCAGACGTGTAATCAATGATTTTAAATGCACCCCATCTATATTTCTGCAAACTTCAGCTTGGCTGTCTGTGGTTGATTTGTAGTACAAGAGCTCTTCATTCAGAACAAAAGGAAATTATGGAAAACACGTTTTAAAAAATGGTCCAAAAACGGTACGCTTTATTATTTATAGGTCGGAAAACTGAAAGAAATACTACACACAAGGTTATCGCTTAACTGCGAATAAATAAATAAATTATTCAGAAATGAGTTATCCGTTAAAATTCCGAGATACGTCAGAAAATTCCACAGGAAGCTACCGCTTAGAATTAGTACGAAATAACTCAAAACGTAACGTCGGAATCATTTCTACAGCACATGCACACTATGATAACTCCTTCAAATAATTCGACACACAAAACCTGACAAATTTATTCAATTTTTCGTAATGTTACTTAACATGTTTGTGTGCCAAGAGACGAGGAAGGAAAATAACCAAATTAACTATTAACTAATTTGGAAATTCGCGTCGCCGTTTTCCCAGTTTGCTTTTTTATACGTAGACTCTCGCGTGCCATTTGACAATTCCGGTCTATTTATGCGGGGACTATTAAAATTCTACGGTGAAATTATACTTTCTGAATAAGTAATGCAGGCTTCCTCGTTTGGGCCACATTGTTTTTCCTTGACTTTGTATCAAAATTGTACCAATTTCAGAGCACTTTTTGTTTTATTTTTATTAAGTAAACAGTTTTGTTAAGTAAACAGTTTTGTTAAGTAAACAGTTTTGTTAAGTAAACAGTTTTGTTAAGTAAACAGTTTTGTTAAGTAAACAGTTTTGTTAAGTAAACAGTTTTGTTAAGTAAACACTTTTGTTAAGTAAACAGTTTTTTTAAGTAAACAGTTTTTTTAAGTAAATAATTTTATTAAGTAAACAGTTTCATCAATTAAAGGATTTCATTAACTAAACGTTTTTTCTTAAGTAAACGGTTCTATTAAGTAAGCGATTTTATTAAGTAAACGATTTAATTAAGCAAACGATTCTATTGATAATCCCTTTGATTTTTTTTCTTGATTTTGTAGATTTTTTCTAAAAGTCACAGATTATTTTTAAATTTTCTAAGAAGATTTCCAAGATGTTTCCTTTAGTTTCAATAATAAAGTAGGTGATGAAAATATCTGGAACTTATGAATTTACCAGCTGATGTAGGCGGAGTAAGATTGTTATTTGAAATTCAATGGACCCGTAATCCATATTAAATTTCTCCGGCGGCAATGTTCCGTCCCTCTTCCTCCCGGTGGCGGCTCTAAAAAGCTTGGCCCGATTTATTAGGTCCTGGCATCCACAGAGTTAAAACAAACAGACTCGGCCAAATAGCTTTAAAACGACAGTCCAATGAATAATGAATCTCTAGCTTTGCGTCCGATGAAAATTTAATCTCTCACCTTTGGCTCGCGTTATTTGGAAAATGCCACCTCGAGGGCTGCAAACTTTCAAGTTATCCGGGGCGAGCGGGGCCCGCTTTCATTGCACCTTTATTGCGCGAATCGCCGATGGAAATATTTAAGATAAGGCAAACTTCGCTAAAGGCATTAAAATCCCATTTTGCGTGAAATTTTCCGCTGGATTTCCAAATATGCTGGAAATTTTAATCGAAATATAATGGAATAATAGGGCCCCTTCGGATATAAAATTGGCCGGAATTTCGCGAAAAAACATTAGTTTTGGAAGACTCCTACGATGTTCTTATTCAAGTCTAGTTTGTTGATGTTTAGCCTTGTTGCAGCTGCACTATGCAACGTAGCTAATCACAGAAAACATCATAAGCACCATAAACATCATAAGAATTCCATTGGTGATGGGGGGGTTCCACATGGGGCCCCTTCCAATTTGATTTCACCTCCTTTTTCCAACATGCCTCTTTACAACAGTATTCCTTTCGTTTCCAGAGTGCCTTCAAATTTAAATCCTATTAACACCTACTTCCCCAATGCTGGTCCCAAGCCAAGTTTGAACTTCAACGCATCTTCTAATCTATCATCAATTTTCAATGGATCTGCACCATTTTTCTATCCTGCCTTAACCTTCAATCTAAGCAGCAGTTTTCCACATGGAAACACTTCAGCTACGGGATCTGGTTCTTCTGGACCTTCAAATTTCAATTCTTCCTTGCTTTATGGGTTTAATACCGGAAATCTGCCTCTATTAGGCTCTCTATTTAGTGCAGATGCCAATTTTAGTGCCTATGGTAGTGGAGGAATTCCGAGAATGCCAAATGGATGTAAGTTTTATCATACTGTGGTTTTATGCACAATGATTTACATTAAATTAAATTTTTTTCGAAGAAAATTTAAATAATGCTCAATATAATTCGTCTTTTGCAGTAATAGCCTTTAGATCCCCACCAAATAGATTATTATCTAAAAGCAGTGGACCATCAAAACCATTGCCAGCAATGGGATTTAGATCGTTTTCAGACTTCCTTTTAGATACCTTGAAAGTACGTACACCAAATCATAGCAAAAAGTACAGATCTTCCTCTGGAGGGTCCGGAGTTGGAGGCAGTGCAACTCTTGTAAATTCCGCTACAAATACCTCTATTGGAGGATCAGGGATTGCTCAGGGAGGCTCAGCCAGTGGAAATGGCTCATATGGTGGAACGGGACAGGCTTATGGTGGAACCGTCAATCTTACCGTAGCTACAGGTTAGTTAAAAAAAAAAAAATGAAAAGAATGTTGAAAAGAATGTTAAAAAGAACGAATGAAATAGCGTTAAAAAGAACGAATGAAATAGCGTTAAAAAGAACGATGCAAATAACGTTAAAAAACGTGAAAAAAATAAAATAATGAGAGTCTAAAGATTCTATAAGAGAGAAAACTTTGAAACGTCTCCAAAATCGAGACAAACAAATAATTAATATCATTGAGTAAGGAATAGTATTATTCCTTACTCAATGTTAATATCAATTTTCTAAAGACCTATAATCTTTCGAAATAATTTCAATGGCAGATGCACTCCCTAATTCTTGCTCAATGACCACCCTCACTCTTTCAGGAGGAAACGGCGTTGGAGGATCTGGAGGCCTCGCCAACATAACTGGTGCGGCTTTAAACGATAGTTCTAATGGAGGTAACGGAACTGGAGGAACTGGACTTGGGTTTGGGACTTTGCAATCTACCTCTTTAGGAGGTAACGCTGCTGGCACTGGGGGTAACGCAGATACTGGAGGAATTGGAGGAAACGCGCTGGGGCAAGGAGGGCAAATTTCGATTACCGGAGGATTCGCTGGGAATGGAACTGGAGGTAATGGAGGAACTGCTTATGGTCAACCCGCTCCTGCAGCATCATCTGCTAATATAACATCACTTTCTCCTGCCCCTCAACTTCAATCATCTCCTAGTCAACCACAAAAGCTGGTCATGTACTATCCTGCGCAGCCCTTAGCCATGAAATCTCCAGTGATTGGCGGAGGATTTGGAAGTGTTGGAGGAATTGGAGGTGTTGGAGGAATTGGAGGTGTTGGCGGAATTGGAAGTGTTGGTCTTGGATTTGGAAACGGGGGCTTTGGCATCGGGCTAATGCCCGGGTAGTCTCCTAATCATCGTGAGCTTGGATAAAATCTTCAATTTAATGAACTACAGTTTCATAAAAATCTATAGGACAATTTAATATTTTAACATACGTGATGTAACAATGATGTACCAATTTAAATAAATACCAGTCCTACTGAATGTTTGGGTAATAAGAGTTTTATCAGTCGATAAACGAAAAGTTTCGCGGAATCCACCAACTCATCCTGAAGTGCGCAATCAATCAATCAGTGTTGGCATGTATTCTGACCAATAAAATTTCTGTCATTCTTGGAACAAGTATAAAAGCTTCGGTCGGCTGCAGAAGTGTCAGCCTTTTGGAAGAAACGAGAGCAAGATGGCTCTATCTAAGTCTATGGCCTTTCTGCTAGCGTTTGTGGTGGTGTCCCTGTTCATCGAAGATGCTGTTGGGAAAGGAAAAAAAGGAAAGGGTAACTATAGAGGTAAGTAAGAGACTGGAAAAATTATCAAATTTCAGTACTAAATGTGCTTAAAGTATGAAGAGTAAATATGCTTAATTTTTATATTCATAGCTCATCATCTTGTAAGACATTATGGAGGCGGTGGCGGAAAATGGAGTGGAAACAAAGCCGCTGGAGGAGGCGATGCCGCAGGAAAAGGGTATGATGGTGGAAAAGCTTACGATGGAGGAAAAGGTTATGACTCTGGGAAAGGTAATGATGCTGGAAAAGGCTATGATGCTGGAAAAGGCTATGATGGTGGAAAAGCTTATGAAAATGGAGGAAACAAAGACTACGAATACGGAGGAGGAGCTAAAGAGTATGGAGGAAAGGATTACAACAATGGAAAGGATTATGGTGGTGGCAAAGACTACGGAAAAGGTGGTGCATTCAAGGCCGATGAAAGCAGCCACGGACACGCCGAATATGAAAGCCACCATGAAGAACATTATAACGATAAACATGAGAATAGCCATGGACAGCATGATGAACACTATGGTGATCATGGACATCATGGCGAACACGATGCCCATGAACATCACGAAGAACATTATGAAGACAAACACGAGCACGACCACGGACATCACGAACACCACGATCATGACGACGAAAGTAACCATGAAAAAGGTGCATTTTTAAATGAAAATTTCTATTTGTTAATGAACCTCACATTCACCATTCGATAAATTCTTTTAGGTGGCATTGGAGGAATAAAGGATTTCGGGAGAATGGTCCATCAACTCCTAGAAATGGCTAACTACCTCAGCAAATTCTCAAAGAATTTGGAAAGCCTCGCTGACATTATCAAAATGGCAAGTGATGCAGGAGGGCTTGATGGTCTCTCCAAAATCGCCAGTCTTACAAAGTCTGCAGGGAGTAGTTTTTCCGGCGGAAGCTCGAAAAGCGAAGGCAGCGAAACCCATAGTAGTAGTAAATGGAAATCCACAAAAGATGGTGGTAGTGGTGATTGGGATAAAAACTACGGAACAGGAGCCAACGGATTTGGGGCTGGACCCTCGGGCCTGGTAGCCATAAAAAAAAACCTCTTCAAAGCTACTGGGACCATTGACGCCACAGGACAGCTTGGCATTATCTAACAATGTACCCTAAGCATTCAATCTAGTCTTAGATGATCCATTTTTATGTGCAAATTATTCATTTTAGACTACAAATGATTCACTTTTGTCTATAAATGACCCATTTGTGCTTATGAATGGTCCCAATATGTCTACATAAATGTCTGTGCTAATAATATCACTATTAAAATGTATCTAACATTCTTCAGATGTCTACCAATCCGAGGTGATTAAAAATAAATATATTCGTTGCATGTATTTCAGTTTTTTATTTGTAATTATCTGCATTGTAATTAAAATAGACTAAACTTTAAACAGCGTTAAATTAGATAAATGAAGCTGGTTACAGTGAGACAAACTTAACAAGCTTACGGAAGAAAATATGTGCGTAAGTCGTACAAAATTAAAAAAGTGAAAGCTTTCAGATGAATAAAAGTCCTAGAAATAAGAGAAATATTTCAAAATGAACAACTATTATTTTAAAAATTGTGAAAATTAACAGTATTATAAGACTTAAAGTAAAATGTCCAGAACTGGAAGGATTCTATGAGGTTGTAAGCATATAATTAAGGATTGATTAAAATTCGAGAATTTCTTATATCTGCTTATTTATAGGCAGTAAAATAATTTAAAGAATACTTTTAAACTGTTTTACTAATAATTATACAGACAAATTAAAAATGCAAAATTGATCAATTATAATTCTTTCATGATTGCCTCAGGAATTTAAGCTATCAAATAGCTAGCCATCCAGGCTTGCAATCAATCATTAAGTGAGGACATGCCAGAGTGTTTGGCTGCAAGACGAGGATTCTTTCAAAAATAACTGACTAATCTCAACCGTTATATAAGGACTGCTTGGTATCTTCTAGTATTCTTTCAAAAGATGGCATATGCTAAGGTGGCAGCCTTCCTTGTTCTAACTATCGCTTTGTTAGCGATAGTAATGGACGATGTGGAGGGCCTGCATGGTATTGAAAGAACAGGAAAAGGTGGAAGTGGGAAAGGAGGAAATGGAAAAGAACAAAGCGGACAAGGAGGAATTGGACATGGGGGAAGTGGAACAGAAGGATTTGGAAAAGGAGGAAACGGAAAAGGAGACCATGGAAATGGAGGAAATGGAAAAGGAGGTAGTGGAAAAGGAGGAAATGGAAAAGGAGGAAATGGAAAAGAGGGATATGGAAAAGAGCAATATGGAAAAGAGGAATATGGAAAAGAGGCATTTGGACAAGGGGCATATGGACAAGAAGAAATAGGAAAAGGAGGTAGTGGAAAAGGAGGAAGTGGAAAAGGAGGAAGTGGAAAAGGAGGAAGTGGAAAAGGTGGAAGCCACAAGGGAGTAAGCGGACAAGGAGGGCACGGAAAAGGAAGAAACGGAAAAGAAAATTTTGAGGAGCAATCATTCTTGGCTGGAAATAAAGGAGCAACAAAAGGAGACTTTAGTAAAGCAGGTGGAAAGAAAGGAGGTTTTAGCAATGGGAGTGGAAGTAACGGAAATCTTGGGAGCCATGGAAGCAGTAGTGAAACTTCTGGGGCCAAAAAAGCAACTTCTGGAGGAGGTTACAAAAAAAAGTCTAGAAATCACAGTTGTAAGTTTCAAAAACATTAAATTCTTTATTGGATAACTAATAAATGATATTAACTATAACCTGTTAATTCGTTATGTTACTCTTTACATAATTATTAATTGGTTAAGAAAATACATTTTGATAATTTAAGCTCGTCGACAGTCCAAACGCGGAGGATATGGAGGAGGAGGAAAGTGGTCAAAATGGAGTGGTCACCACGACGACGGTCATCATCACGACGACGGTCATCATCACGACGACGGTCATCATCACGACGACGGTCATCATCACGACGACCACCATGGTGACGGACACCATGACAACGGCCACCAAAATGACGACGACTATAATGACAGCGGTTTCACTGACGATGGTATCGATGAGGATTCAGTTGAAAGTATAGGAGGTAGTAAAGGAGGGAACAACGACGGATGGATAGGAGACAAGAGTTCAGGATATGGAGATGGAAAATTGTCAAATTCTGAAAGTTATGGAAATGTAAAAGAATCCAATGGTATTGGGGATGACTTTGGAAGTCATGAATACGGAGATGGAGGTAATAAATACGGCGATGGAGGTAATAAATACGGTGATAGAGGTAATATTGAGTAATATTCAATTTTTTGAATAATAGCAACAAAATTTCAGGTAATGATGGTAACGGAGAAAAAAACCTGATGGATATGGCAGGTTATTTAGGCGAACATTCCAAAAAATTGGAAAACTTCGGTAAACTCATTGAAATGGCCGGAGGGCTCGGTAGCCTATTTGCCGGTGAAAAATCCAAAGGTGGATCGCACGAAGATTTTGGCTATTAAAGGAAAATAGTCAAAAAAATAAATAAAACTCCGAAATATCATCTTCCATTTTTAAATGTAAATACCTACCTCACCTCAACCCACAACCAATCTAATTACAAATCGACAAAACAAACAATTCTGAATGCACACGGTTATCAATGAACGAATTTTAAAAACTTTAGTCACGTAGTTAACCATAAATTAGTCACCAAAATTAGTTACTCGAATATGAGTTTGCCGGCGTCAGGATTCCTAGCGCCTAATATGAAAACACCTTTAAACTATTATTCCAAGGAATTTAGTCCTTCTTACTCATCTTCGTCGCACTCTGGAATTCAAAATTGCAAAAAAAGTCGACCGCGCGATAACGTTTGCATACAATTAGCCTCGCCATTATGCAAATTCCTGGCAGGGTACATAAAAAGAAGCCTGGCACGTTAAAACGCATTACACTCGGAGTTGGTCGAGGAAATTAGAGTGTTTACCCAACGAAACAATTCTCGTTAAAATTTTTCAAATTTAAAGCTTCCACCTTGAGTTTGTGTTCTTAAAAGTTTCCACGCAACCTTAACGTCTCAATTCGCGTGAACGTACCACTGGATCGGCGGTACTGCTCCGTTAGTTCAGTGCGGGATATCAGAAGACATAGCACGGAATAGGGCGGTGTTCAAACCCAACTTATCACAATTTAACAAGTAAATAAATAACAAGAACACACATACAACGTGCAAAAGTTCTCTTGCTGTTTCTCAAATAATCTAGTGCTAACAAATCCAAAGAATCTAGTTTAATAATAATCAAATCTACACAGAAATGCGTTACAAAGCAGCGCTGTGTTTTTGTTTTGTGGGGGTGGTACTCATGCAATGTGTTCCAAATATTTATTGCCAGGAAAGGGGGCCGCCTGCTGTAGCAATAGCCCAAGGGGGCGCAGCCTCTGCTGGTGGGGGGTCCGTTGGAGGGTTGGGGTTGGCAGTGGTGGGAGGAAACGGCTCGGGCAGTGCGCTGGGGGTTGGAGGAGACGCTACGGGATCGAACGCCACTGGTGGTTTAGGAATTGGGATTGGAGGCAGTTCCAATGTCATACTCCCAGGTAGGTGTGAAACCTTTTTTAAAACTTTTATCCCAAATCCTTTCTCGATACAATTTAAATCAAATTTATATTGCCAATGTATTCAAAATACTATAGCGGTTCAAAATTGGATTAACTGAAGCATGTATGTGAAGCAGCGTCATCTCTGAGCTTGCTAACCTAAATAGGTTTACTTACGTGTTCCTGAAGATGGTTAAGGAGCTGAAACAATATTGCCAGGTAAACAGATAACTGAGGGAGTTTTGGGGACATGAAAACAGATCAAACCTGAGTTCGAAATTACTCTAACAAAGGTACTAATCTAAAGTTACTATGAGAGATGAGGTTTAGGTTCCTAATTAGGCTATAAGATTTGTAATAACTCTTTCACTACGATAATTAGATAGGCACCTATCTATGTAGGTAGTAAGGAAACTAATAGAGTTTATATTTCTAATTTCTGTACTAAAGTACTAAAAGGCGCTTTTTCTAATAGGTCCTGGTTCTGTAAACACCTCTTCGGGGGCTTCTGGAGGGCAGACTGGAAATAACGGTACTAGCTCTTCGCAATTAAACAGCACGCAAACAACAAACACTTACACAACATTAAGTGACTCAAGTGGTAGTACCGTTCTTGGTGGCACTACTGCATCTGTCGAAAAAGCTCCCCAAAGTATAATTTCTTCAGAAAATATTACTTCATCAAGTTCGAATTCACAGAACGCTACATCAAAGCCAAATTCGAGTCTGCTTACTAACACTGTAGCTGTGGCACATCTGGCAAATGTCACTACGCAAGCTTCGAATTCGGAAGGTACCACAATTTCCTTGCAAACTACAATTGAACCTTCCACCGACCTCAAAACTGACAGTGCCACTTCGGTTCAGACGGAAAATGATAATGCCACAACGTTAAGTGTAGGGTTGAAACGTCCAAATGAAAAGGCCGGAAAAGTGCTAGAAGCAAAAGGTTATAAATTACATGGGAATAAAAACTTAGTAAAAAGGTCGGCCCATTGGGATTACAATATTCAAAAGCGGTTAGACGCTGATTCAAATTCTGAGGACAGTTCTCCCTCGACTTTGAGTCCTGGTACAACAGTAGCACCATCTAATGGGACCATAGTTATTGCTACGTCTCATTTAACTAATGAATCTACTGCACTTAATTCCTCGGCGTCTAACTTGAATGGCACTTCCCCGAGTCCAACAACTGCTCAAGCGCCTACCACACCGGAAGAGACCATATGGGAAAAAATCAAAAATTTCTTTCAACCTAAACATGAGGCCACTACAGTAGCACCAACTACTGTTGCTTATACCACATTGGGAAGTAATGAAAACAAAACTACAAATGGAAGAAATCACAATACTAAGAATGCTACAAACAGTAGTTCAGCAAATACTACTGTTGTTACTCGTTCTAGATTCGTTAGGTCTATTTCTCATTGGTTATCTTTACTATCTTCACGTCATGGAAATGGCACTATGAATTCAAACAATACATTGAATTCAACTAGTACAATGAATTCAAATAATACTTTGAATTCAAATAGTACACTCAATTCAAATACGTCTATAATGGCAATCGCTGAGACAAATCTAACCAACGCAGTCAACGTAACAGAATCCAATAAAAATAATAGTGTGAAAGCAAATCAGTCTTCTATTTTGGGCTCGCCCGACTCTTCGTTAGCATTTTTGTCGCATGATTTTAAATCTTTTAACGTACCTAATAATACAAATGCATCAAACAATCTTCCTTATGTTGGCTCTGATTCTAACGCCTCGGTGGTATTACAAAGTGGCACAATTCGCGTCAACACGGCGAAGACACCAATAGAATCACAAGTGGTGGTGACGGAAAAAGATTCCAGTTCAAAATTTAAAAGCAACGAAACGTCCAAAATCACCCCACTTTCCAAAATTGATAAATCGTCCAAAATATCGGGAACATCCCATATTTCTCCCACTGTCAAATATTCTCAAACATCTAAAGATTCTGAAATATCTAAAGATTCTCAAACATCCAAAGAATCTCAAACATCCAAAGAAACTCAAACATCCAAAGAATCTCAAACATCCAAAGAATCTCAAACATTCAAAGCACCCAAACATTCTAAAAAACCTAAGCTTTCTAAAAAGCCAAGGAAGAATGAAACAACAATCATTTCTGAAACATCTGAAAATAATACAGAACCAGAAAACACGACAGTAGAAAGCAGTGAAAACTCTTCTAATACGATTGCTTATACTACCGTCGCACAAACAGAATCCTCAGCAGACTCGACAACCTCTTCTTCTGAAAATGGCAGTGATTCGGAAGAAGCTGATGAGGAGTGACGAGGAAAGTACAAAGATTTTGGAGCAATTTATGCAATTATTGATAAATTTTGAATTGCTTAAAACAACAGACTTGATGAAGGGTTGTTTTGTATTGCAGGAGGAGCACCAACGCGGACTTCACAGAAACCTTCAAAAATAGACCCAAGGCAAGGTATGGCACAGCCGTACCAAACTGCGGAGCAACTATCCCTTTATCCTTCCTGGAGTTACCCTTCTTGGGGAGTTCTTCCCCCTTATATTGTTCTTCAACTATCCACAGCGAGCACATTATGTCCTATAGCATCCAGTGCTTGCATTACGATACCATTCACTTCAAGTACCAGTACTTCTACTTTATCTCCAACAGTAACCTCAACATTCTCTAAGATTTCCCCAAGAGCTAGTCCAATTGATCCTATTTTATTAGTATCTTCGGTTATTTTTCCAACAGTTGCTTCGACTACTTCCTCAACTGCTACCACTTCCACATCATCTTCCACAAATTCACCAACTTCGACAACCTCCACAACTTCTCCAACTTCCACAACTTCTCCAACTTCCACTACTTCACGAACTTCCACAACTTCACGAACATCCACAACTTCACCAACTTCCACAACTTCACCAACTTTTACAACAACATCAACGTCTACAACTTCATCAATTTCTACAACTTCATCAATTTCTACAGCTTTACCAACTTCTTCGACATCAGCAACTTCTACAACTTCACCAACTTCTGAGACGACATCATCAACAACACCACAAGCTTTCAATTATCTAGGATTGCCAGGGACGGTCAATACAGTGTCTACTATAATTTCATCCCTGTCCAATAGTTTAGCATTAGCCCTCAATGGAATAGTGAACATTTTCGCCCCGCATAATGGACCAGTTAACCAAAATTCAGGTTAGTAAGTCTTGTATAAAATTGCTAGCATTCTTATAATATGAATGAGTAACAAAACCAATATAACTTATAACCAATGTTGGTTTATTGTATATAATTAGACATTTTTTAGGTATCCATGGACTTTATGGAATAGATTGTATATACAAATCTTAATAATACCCATAAGTTATTGCATTTTACACTGTACATAGTGCACGGGTGCATCACGGTATTAAACGATTAATTTGATAAATTATGCAACTATTTAATAAACAAGGATTTTATTGTAGGCCTGAGTTTGACATTGCCAGGATTAGCTCAAATGTCCGTTGGTCCGAATGGAGTTAACGTTCATTCGGATTTGTTAGATAATGTTGTATCCGGAATTTTGGGCAGAAATAGAGGGGAGACTTCAAAGAAACGAAATGATGAAGAAATGAAAGAAGATAGTGGGATTAAAAAAGGAAGTTTAAAAACACGCGAAGAAAGGGTCAAAGTGAGAGAAAGAGCGTTTGATGAAACACTGAGTCATTTGGAGAATCTTCGAAACTCTGTGGAAAGTTTGAGGAATTGGATGAGGTTAGCTGATAATCTAGAGAATCATAATCTAGATAATCATAGAATATTCCCTTTTGGACTCAAGGACTCAAGGAGCTGGCAAAGTTTTGTGAAAAATGGTTTTTACGTACAAAAGAAGAAGAGTATGAACGAAGAAAATAAATTTGAGAATGGGCCTTTGAGGATAAGTTTGTTCGATCCTAGACATAGTGCGGTAGTTCCTGAAAGTAACGAGTATATTAACAACCACCAGAAGAGTAATCAAGAACAGTATGGCCATCAACTACACAATCATCGGAATTATCATCGCAAAAATTATCGAAAAATGTATCGCAAAAATTCTAACAAAATTGATCATAGGAATGAACGCAAGAATGATCGTATACATGAACACAAAAACAATCACATGAAGAAGTATCTTGATGAGAGTGGTCGTAGTGAGAATTACAGTGGAGGGAATTACCTGGAAAGTGAGTATTATGATGAAAATTATCAAATTAAAAAATTAGGCGCTGATATTGATAGCAATAAGGATTTTTACGATGACGAAAATTATGACAATTATTATTATTATCGAAGTTATAAAGGCAGGAATCATCGCCGAAGAAATCATAAGCATCATAATCGGAATCATCATAATCGAAATCATCAAAGTTTTAACCATCATAGTCGGAATCACCATAACCGGAATTACGCCAGGCAGATTTTTAACAAGGATGATATCAACAAGGATAACAAAAAATATCAAGAAGATTATGAAAACATAACTAAGCAAAATCAAGGATTACTTGTTGGACGTAATCACAAACACCACATGGAGATCGATTGATTAAAGTAAAGTTTATGTTTAAGTTTTTAATGTGTTCCACCACCAAATATATTAATTAATAACGTGTTTTTGTGAAGTCCATTTGTTGCATAATTTTAAGTAGATAACATAAGCTAACGAACATTTTGTGTAACTTAACATTAAACATATAAATGAAAAAACTTATTTTAGTTGTATGTATTATTAGTATTGTTGTTGTAAGTATACTGAAGTTATTATTGATCTCTATAAAAAAATAAATAAACACTTAAAATTTAAAATTTTATCTCTAACGTTTAGCTCTGTTTTTGGGGAATTTGGAAAATGTAATTTTATTTAAATTACGTATAGCAGTACATAGCGTGTTAAAATAAATGCACTATCAAAAGGGCAGTAAAGAAGAATGTTATTCATATTAACGTCCTCGTTCTAAATTTCAAATTTATAGGAGCTTGAAATTTGCAAAAGTATCACGTATACGTTCTCGTCAAGCTGTGACCCGCAATGAAAATAAACCAAACAAAATTTCTCAAAAATTGCATTACCTACAGGGAAGCCTGTTAACGTCAGTCGCCGGAGGAAAGTTGGGAAATAATCCTATTCGAGGAATAATATTAATCGGAAAATCGATGGCGAGACGCAGGGCGAAGACTAAAGCCCCCTCAGAGTGTCTCGGTAATGCGGTTTTTGTAGTTTTGTTTACGATGAACGCAGGGGTGGTTGTAAAAACTAATGGGGTTAATTCGCGCACCTAACTTGAAATTGGGGTCATTCGTATACTGGAAGGCTCGTAAAGAGTTTAGCTTGGAGGCTTAGTGCACTCAGTTGGCGGTTTGAGCCTCACGTTTAGTTATGATCGTGAAATTCGTAAATTTATTCGTACGAACCTGACTTTGAAAACTGATTAGATGATTACCGTTAGAGCAACATCTTCGTTCACATCAAGTCGTTAATCAGAGTGTAAGTTTTTATACTGCCTAAAGAGTTTGTATTTGTGATAGATTCCCAGCAAGTTGGATGCCTTAATTTTTAATAATGAAAAACATTTCACTTAGACTTGAGCAAATATTTGTATATTATTGCAGTTTTAGTAATTCAAACAGAATTGCCAAATCATTGTCGTTAAGTAAAGAAAGTTGGGGACAAGTTTAGCGTTCAGTAATAATAGGAATGGAAATAATTCTAGATTATGCCCTAAATATCGATAGTGGGTGTTTCGCATTGTCGTCTAATGCGTACATAGACCAAACGTTTAATTAATACTCTAGATTCCAGAAATTCCAATTTATGTGAGACAAATGCAAATGAACGACGCAATCTATTTACGCAGAAGTTAATTATCCAAGGAATTCTCGCGCTGACTCGTCTTCCAAAACGGGACGTGAACAAACGCAACTTGGCTTGCAACAATACACAAGTTAAATTCGCTGAGACACAACAATTTATAAACTGGGGACTTAAGAGATGAGATGTTCGCAAACAGACTGCTGGTGGCACACAGTCTCTGTCCTCTCCAAGTCTGAGTTAAATTTGGGGAAACTTGTGATATATCTGCTCCTTGAAATGATTCTTGGTGGATTTGGGATCGTTGTGGGTACAAACAGGGTGGTGCAGAATTAATTAAAACAATTTTAGTAAGATTAGGTCGATATATGGTTAGTTTAGCTATGGGCATAATTTCCTGCGGGACAATACTATTTTGAAGAGGATGAGAAGAAAATTGTTGTTTATTAAAAATTAATTCTGGAAGAACAGTCATTGGAAAATCAAATCGCTTCACTTATTTAAAACAAACTTATCAAATTAGCTCAGGTAGGTATACAAAATTCTACTTCATGTGAAAGCCCAAGAAGCAGTAAAACTAGGTGTTCCATTTAAAACAACTATGTTTTTACTGGTTGGATCGTTTATTGTTCATCATTCAAAACTAAAAGTTTAAATAAGAAATATATTTAATTTTTAACACGAACCCAAGGGAATATGTTTGTATGCGATACAGGTACCTCCCTAAATGTTATTTCTGTACTTTACAAAGTTTCCTAAATTTCATTGCACTCTCCAAAAGCAGACGAATTATTTGGATGCACCACTATCCTGTTTCACCCGATATAAAGGAATTTTATTATCTTGTTGTGTAACAAGCTGAAGGTAAACGAGCGAGGGCGCATCCTGATGACAAAGCTTTCAGACCCAGTCGTCGAGGGGTGCGGGCTCAACAGACAATAGCTAGAAAGCTTGTTCAAAGCAGAGCTTTGAGCGAGGTCCTGATTAAATTTGTAGGTGGCTGATTACGAGCAAGAAACGCCTCCCCCCGCCAACGACTAGATGGATGCCGATACTGGCTGCAAAACAAAACACATCAGTTCCACCCCCTCAGGAAATTACAACCATTTGTTCTGTTTTACGTCGTGTAATGTGCCCCGAACGCAGGGCCCCCGCTTTCTGCATTACAGATACAATTGCCCCACTCGCCCCCATATTCATCGCTTTTTAAAGGGGGGACGCGTCCGCAGCGGCGCATTTGCATAATTTTTTGTGCCCTGAATTCCAGAGAAAAACCGGCAGCCTGAAATAATCATTGACAGCGTGCGCTCACGATTCTGAAAAATTGAGGAAATGTGGAAATTTGTGTACGCATTAAAGCTGGCCAGCGAGGGGATTTTTCGCTGAAAGGGATTTTAATTCTATTGAGAGGACTTTGATGTTTTCATTTTATCACAATGCGCGCTATCTGCGCCATTTTGCGGGCTCGCACGATATAGGTACATTATTATACGTTAGGGTTCCTGCGCGTTCCTTTTAAATTACTATTTTAAATGTTTGCAACGGTGTCCCTTTGCGGCAAAGAGAAGTTTGGAATTCCGGCGCTGTTAAAATTTTAATTAAACGGGGAAGACGAAATTTGGCTTTGTGGTATTTATAGCGGCGGCAGTTAAGTCAATTAGCACGGACACGCCAAAAATTAAAACACAAGCCATTAATAACGAATCGGGAATTTTAATCAAACGAATTATCAAACAATGAGGCCCCGGGCCCGAATTAAGATAAATCTGGCCTTCGCTCTACTTCCCGGATATCTGAATTCGGGGCCTGGATAATAAATTCTCCTTTAACAAGTCCTGCGGGCGACTTTATCTAATGATCGCAGACGCCTTCGGCTCTCTAAGGAGTACCCTATGTACAGGGTGATTTTAACCACGTTCTCTAATGCTGTACAAATACGAAAAGAAAATTCGGGGAATTAGCTGACTTTTTAGGTTTCTTTTGTTTCCAAAATTTTAATGTCTTTATAACTTCAGGTTTCTAAAAGAAGCATATTTCTAAACCTTTTTAGTCTTTATAGCCACCGATTTATATACTTATTTTTGTTTATTTGCAAGGATATTGGTAAAGTGAGAAAACATTCGGTTACTTCCTTTTGATTTTCCTAATCTGAAGACAATCGGTTTCGTCGAATATTTAGACATCTGAGGACTCTACTGCAGATTTACACAGAAAAATAAATATGGAGTGGTCTCCACTCGACTTTCTCGCAAGTTTCTAAGTTGCACTAGACATGATAAGACAAATTTACATTAGGATTCAGAACGATTTTTGAATAATTTTATTATACACACATGCATATTTAAAAAAATAGATAAAAAAGATTACTTCCGGTTGGACAGTTGTGCTAAAATTACATATCTGTGAGTTTT
>JAWQRP010001163.1:0-20653 GCA_033557875.1 Quadriops clusia | reverse complement strand
TTAATATTGTTCTCATAAAAATTATTATTTAATATTGTTCTCAGAAAAATTATTATTTAATATTGTTCTCATAAAAATTATTATTTAATATTGTTCTCAGAAAAATTATTATTTAATATTGTTCTCATAAAAATTATTATTTAATATTGTTCTCAGAAAAATTATTATTTAATATTGTTCTCAGAAAAATTATTATATAATATTGTACTCATAAAAATTTTTATTTAATATTGTTTTCAGAAAAATTATTATTTAATATTGTTCTCATAAAAATTATTATTTAATATTGTTCTCATAAAAATTATTATTTAATGTTGTTCTCAGAAAAATTATTATTTAATGTTGTTCTCAGAAAAATTATTATTTAATATTGTTCTCAGAAAAATTATTATTTAATTATGTTCTCATAAAAATTATTATTTAATGTTGTTCTCAGAAAAATTATGATTTAATATTGTACTCATAAAAATTATTATTTAATGTTGTTCTCATAAAAATTATTATATAATATTGTACTCATAAAAATTATTATTTAATATTGTTCTCAGAAAAATTATTATATAATATTGTACTCATAAAAATTATTATATAATATTGTACTCATAAAAATTATGATTTAATATTGTTCTCAGAAAAATTATTATATAATATTGTACTCATAAAAATTATTATTTAATATTGTTCTCATAAAAATTATTATTTAATATGCAATACTATTAATTATAATAAAAAATTAAGCATAGAATAAATAAAAAAAAATTAGTTCACTTAAAAAAAAGAACTTCGATTAAGTGTCCGCACGTTATTTGACGTTAATCCGAGGATGCGAAGGCCGCAGGCCGATAGTGTGGCTCGCGAACGAGCGAAGCGAGTGAGCTAGGGTTTCCGTAGTTGTGTTAACTCCAGGATGAGGATTGTTTGTACTGAGTCGGACGAAACATTGAAATTTTAATAAGTTATTTAAATTTAATAAGTTGATTAAATTTAATAAGTTGATGATATTTAATAAGTTGATAAATTTAATAAGTTGAAAAATGAAGTCCAATTTTGATCATATTTTTTGAAAACTGAATTGAAGATTCAGTTAACTATTTGTATGTAGAAATATTTCTATATATAGATACTTCTTCAGGAAGATTCGTAAAGGAGCAGCACGTGTTGAATAAATTATAATTTTGGTTTGAGAGAATAGTTTCATTTTTTCTATACGTATCTACTGTAGTACCAAAGTATAACTAACTATTTGTGCTATTTAACTTGTCTTGTGTTATGTAGAGTCATTATTGCCAAACTTTATAACTCATTTCTGGCCGCCATAGGTCTAGAACCAGGAACAACATTATCTCGCCGGCAACAATGTGCCCAATTCCTAAAGACCATCTGCCCCTAAGTCATCAGAGGGGTTGATCCGGCGAATTATACACGGGCGAAATAGCACAAAGCGGGGTAACAAAAAGCGATCGGCGACTCACGGGTGTCCTGATGCCACAAAGGCAGTTAGCGGAGTTGTTACGGCAGAGCATTATTTAAGAATGTAATGCGCTTTCGAGCTTCATCGGGGGCCGTAAATTATCGCCGAGTTCGGCCCCCCTCATTCCGCTAATAAGCCGTCCGAGGTCGCAAGCTGTAGCCTGGCAGTTTGTCGGAATTAAAACAAATGGGCGGCAATTTTCGAAAAATCCGCCACGGAATTTACGAGCCGCTCGGGCCAATTTCCTCTCTCAAAATCGCACAAAAATATCGTGGGCCTTGTTAAAACTGCCAAGACAAACGAACAGCGAACAAACGAACTAATAAACAAACGAACTAATAAACAAACGAACTAATAAACAAACGAACTAATAAACAAACGAACTAACAAACAAACGAACTAACAAACAAACGAAGAAAGAAACGAACGAAGAAACAAACGAACGTACAAACGAACTAAGAAACAAATGAACGAACAAACAAACGAAGCTGGCTTAGTTTGACAGATCCTGTCCATGAAGTGTCATACGTATAACCTGCAAAGTTCACATGCATTCATACTTTCATATGTAGGACAGAGTCCAAAGCCCCGTAGGTATTTCCTTATTGATTTAAGCGCTTATAAAGGTAATTGAACTTATTAAACGGGGTAGCGGAAGTAGTGCGGTTGGTTTTCAACATTAAATCACTCACTCGTAAGTGAAACGGTTAACCTACAAACGAAACGTCAGCTTATACATCACTGTCGACGTCATCAGAAACGTCAGTCACCCGAAGTGTCAACGTCACCCGAAACGTCAAAGTCAAGCGAGCTGTCAAATTAAGTCCGAAAGCGCGCGTTTACATGACTAGTACAAACGCGTTTTCTTTATTTTAAATGTAAATTTTCTAATATCCAAGAACGACAGTCTGCTGGAAGCAATCATATTAGCATGTTATAGCATAGATAATCAGATAGGGGCGCCTTGTGGCGTCTGCGACCGCGGGGATTATCTAAAAGAAATTATGCACCCTCAATTCTGCGGGTTGAATTGTCTTCGCCCCTCGAGTGTTCTTCTTCTTCTTGCGCACGTAATAAACCACTCTTTTGTACTAAAAAAACTTTCTAAAACATTCTTACGTCATAAAACATTAATCAGTCATTTGTTTTTCGCGTCACATAATGACAGAACGCACATCAGTGAGGCCCTGCCTGCTAGATCCCATTATTTCAAACGGCACCTCGGAGAATCCAGGGCCTCTTTGATTTGTCAACGCGCCGTGAGCCCTGGAACAACAGACGTTAAAGAATAAAGAGTGCGGCAATTAAAATTGATGAGAGGCCAAAAGTAGCCTCCTGGTGCCCGTGCGCCGGAATTAACGACGTGTTAACGTCTCCCGGCGCAATATCCCACGTCGAAGATGGCGTTGTGAAACACGGCCTCCTCTGATCCTCCCGTCCAGAATCTGGTCGCTTTCTTGTCATGCACGTGTAGGTACAGGTTAGATGTCATCGAGACGTCTTTACGCCGACTTAATCGACTTTAGGAGCACTTCTACTGGTTTTTGGCATCTGGAAGCGTACACACTAACAGGCAGACGTAGTTGTTTACGTCATCCATAGCCGTCAATGTCAGCTGTCAATGTCAGCTGTCAACGTCAGCTGTCAATGTCAGCTGTCAATGTCAGCTGTCAATGTCCGCTGTCAACGTCAGCTGTCAATGTCACCTGTCAACGTCAGAGTCTTGAAATTTTAAACAACGCTGAAATATACGTTTCTGAGATGTATATATATATATACTTTTGTGAGAAATACACGTTTGCCAGAAATGTACGTTTGCGAAAAGACAGAGAGACGTCGGGGCCATTAGCGAAAATTACGCCGTGACTCAGACGCCAGGGAGAGCTGCCCCAGTAAAGCACAATTATGCCCCAGGAATTACCCAGCTCAGAGCTCTAAATGGGCCAAATTGCGGAATGTAAAGTGTACTCCCGGCTTTATGGGGTTAAGAGCGGCGTTATGGGCGATTATTTAGCGCGCCATCGCGCGCCCTCAAGGGTTAACGCGGGCGTAGGGGGCTAATCAATTATTATGGCCCTACTTTTTGATAAACGGAGGAGTTTCGGGCTCTTTACGGCCGTCCCCGCTTTCGAATGGGCCAATTAACCTAACGTTATTTTTGTAGGTTATTGCCCAAGGCATGTGGAGGGTGATGTGGATGTTATGTTAACGGGTATTAACCCTTTTAACATTTATGCCTATAGGCACACACGAAAACCGTATGCACAATTACATATCATATTCAGTTAAAAAGAGAAAAAAAAGACAACAAACAAAGTGGTAATAAGAATAAGGATCGGTTTGACCAATGTTGTGACGATCCCTAGGGTGTAAGAATAACAAATCAAAATAAAGACAAAAGAACAAAGCAATCAAAAAACAAAAGCAAACAAAAAACAAAAGCAAATACGAAACAAAAAACAAACGAGCAAGGATGGATGCGATACCACATTCTGGAATTTCCCAAAACTGGAACTCCATCGTAGCGACAAAAAAGGAGGCAATTATTCCGCGCAATTAGCGCGAAATAACTCAATTCTAGAGCCTAAGAGCCGGTGCCATCGCCCCAGGCCACCAGTCGGGCCGGGATTCTTCGCAAAAAGCAAGAAAATTCACTAACGAAATTTGCGGGCGACGTTTTTGTCCACTGATTTAATTGTATACATTTCGTAAATATACACATTTTGTAGAAGTATTCATTTTGTGGTATACGTTTTGTACTAAAATTCATTTAGTAGTGTTCATTTTGTGGTATACGTTTTGTACTAAAATTCATTTTGAAGTATTCATTTTGTGGTATACGTTTTGTACTAAAATTCATTTTGAAGTATTCATTTTGTAATATTCATTTTGTAGTATTCATGTTGTGGTGTTCATTTTGTAGGATTCGTTTTGTGGTGTTTATTTTGTAGGATTCGTTTTGTACCTGAGCCCAGTTTGCATAATTCTCGCGTCCCATAATGCTTTCGGGTTTATATTTTTTACGGCGGCAATTTGCATGAGAACGACAGTGTATTTTAACTTCGTTTATGTTGCCGTAAATATCCAGTCTGGGACGACGCCGATGAGCAACACGAGCGCGAAAAAACACTCGTTTACAGGGTGGAATTTGACCTACTTTCGCAAACTCTAACTCGGTTATTATGAGTTTTTTTTGGGTAACCACCTTTGGATTTTTTGTTTAGTTTGCTTGGATCTATATTTTGGTGAAGTTTGTGCGAACTTTCAAAACTCACCCTGTATACTTCTTTTTTTTTCACCTTATAAGTTATATGTGAAACTAGCTACGTTGCTAGTTAGCTAGCTACATTTAGGATAAATTGCACACGTAATTACTAATTATTTTGCAAATCACTTAACAAATTAATTATTGAATCATTTATTAAGTAATGAAATAACAATTATCAAAAAAATTAGTGGTAAGAATCAAATTTATTTATAAAAAAGAATTTGACGTGCAAAGGGATTAAATTAAATAACTTAAGTTTAGTATCTTAAAAGCGAGCGAAGCGAGCTAATCCGTTTCCCAATGATCCTATTGTAAAGAATACTTAGAAAAAATAGACTGTCGTCTTAGATAAAAAACTACCTTCTTAGATAAAAAAACTACCTTCTTAGATAAAAAAAACTACCTACTTAGATAAAAAAAAATGTTGTTAGATATTTTATAATCACAATTTAGTAAGTAATGTAATAAATCTTTTATTTTCATAAATAATTTAGTCAACTATTTACTGAATTATTTAATAAATGATTTACTAAATAATTTAAAAAATAATTTATCAAACATTTTTATAAATAATTTACTAATAATTTTAAAAATCATAAAACGAATTACGTATTGAATCTTTCTTAAATAATTAAATATGTATTATAAAAATAATTGATGGCAAGAATTAAATTTACATATAAAAAAGAATTTGACATGCAGAGGGATTAAATAGCTTAAGTTTAGTGTCTTAAAAGCGAGCGCCGAAGGCGCGAGCGGCGAGCGAAGCGAGCTTATTACTTTCTCAATGATCTTATTGTAAAGAATACTTAGAAAAAATAAACTACCTTCTTAGATAAAAATCTACCTTCTTAGATAAGAAAACTACCTTCTTAGATAAAAAACTACCTTCTTAGATAAAAAAAAACTACCTTCTTAGATAAAAAAACTACCTTCTTAGATAAAAAAAACTACCTTCTTAGATAAAAAAACTACCTTCTTAGATAAAAAAACTACCTTCTTAGATAAAAAAAAACTACCTTCTTAGATAAAAAAAACTACCTTCTTAGATAGAAAAAACGTTAGATAATTTATAATCACAATTTAGTAAGTAATGTAATAAATCTTTTATTTTCATAAATAATTTAGTCAACTATTTACTGAATTATTTAATAAATATTTACTAAATAATTTAAAAAATATTTTATCAAACATTTTAATAAATAACTTAATAAATAATTAACTAAATAATCTAACAAATATTTGACTAATAATTTTAAAAATCATTTAACAAATTACTTATTGAATCATTATTAAATAATTAAATATCAATTATAAAAATAATTAGTGGCAAGAATAAAATTTACATATAAAAAAGAATTTGACGTGTAGAGGGATTAAATAGCTTAAGTTTAGTGTCTTAAAAGCGAGTGCCGAAGGCGCGAGGTAATCCGTTTCTCAATGATCCTATTGTAAAGAATACTTAGAAAAAATAAACTACCTTCTTAGATAAAAAAAAAACGTTGTTAGATATTTTATAATCATAATTTAGTAAGTAATGTAATAAATCATTTATTTTCATAAATAATTTACTCAACTATTTATTGAATTATTTATTAAATGACTTACTAAATTATTTAATAAATAATTTAATAAATAATTTAATAAATAATTTACTAAATAATTTAACTAATAATTGACTAAATATTCTAACAAATAATTTATTAATAATTTTAAAAATCATTAAACAAATTACGTATTGAATCTTTCTTATATAATTAAATATCTATTATAAAAATAATTGGTGGCAAGAATTAAATTTACATATGAAAAAGAATTTGACGTGCAGAGGGATTAAATAGCTCAAGTTTAGTGTCTTAAAAGAGAGCGCCGAAGGCACGAGCTAATCCGCTTCTCAATGATCCTATTGTAAAGAATACTTAGAAAAAATAAACTACCTTCTTAGATAAAAATCTACCTTCTTAGATAAAAACACTTTCTTAGATAAAAAAACTACCTTCTTAGATTAAAAAAACGACCTTCTTAGATAAAAAAAAACTACCTTCTTAGACAAAAAAAAAAACATTAGATATTTTATAATCACAATTTAGTAAGTAATGTAATAAATCTTTTATTTTCATAAATAATTTAGTCAACTATTTACTGCATTATTTAATAAATGATTTACTAAATAATTTAAAAAACAAATTATCAATTATTTTAATAAATAATTTACTAATAATTTTAAAAATCTCTTAACAAATTAATTATTGAATCATTTATTGAATAATTAAGTAACAATTATAAAAATAATTAGTGGCAAGAATGAAATTTACTTTTAAAAAAGAATTTGACGTGCAGAGGGATTAAATAGCTTAAGTTAAGTGTCTTAAAAGCGAGCGCCGAAGGCGCGAGCGGCGAGCGAAGCGAGCTAATTACTTTGTCAATGATCTTATTGTAAAGAATACTTAGAAATACTTAGATAAAAAAATCTACCTTCTTAGATAAGAAAACTACCTTCTTTGATAAAAAAAACTACCTTCTTAGATAAAAAAAACTACCTTCTTAGATAAAAAAAACTACCTACTTAGATAAAAAAAAATGTTGTTAGATAATTTATAATCACAATTTAGTAAGTAATGTAATAAATCTTTTATTTTCATAAATAATTTAGTCAACTATTTACTGCATTATTTAATACATATTTACTAAATAATTAAAAAAATATTTTATTAAACATTTTAATAAATAACTTAATAAATAATTAACTAAATAATCTAACAAATAATTGACTAATAATTTTAAAAATCATTTAACAAATTACTTATTGAATTTTTATTAAATAATTAAATAACAATTATAAAAATAATTAGTGGCAAGAATAAAATTTACGTATAAAAATGAATTTGACGTGTAGAGGGATTAAATAGCTTAAGTTTAGTGTCTTAAAAGCGAGCGCCGAAGGCGCGAGGCGGCGAGCGAAGCGAGCTAATTACTTTCTCAATGATCTTATTGTAAAGGATACTTATAAATTTCTCAATGATCCTATTATATATCTACAGTGCCTTATATTTATCTATTTATTTATTTATCGATTTATTTTTGAAAAAAAAAGTTATATATTTAGATATAATGATAATTTAATAGGTAATATAATAAATTATTTATGAAGTAATTGTACCTATTTTTGTACTTTATAATAAAGTATTTAACCCACCAAAACAAAACCTAAAATCAACCATTTAATAAATAATCTAATCAGTTATTTACTAGTAAGTGATTTAATAAATCACTTAATAAATGGTTTAGTAAAAAAATTATATTAATTATTTAATAAATAATTCATTAAATCATTTCATAAATAAAGAACAACTACAAAAATAATTATAATTATTGATAAGCTAGCGTCTAGAGAGTTGTTTTTGTTAACTCGACCGACATGTTTTAACAGCAAGAGGGTTGTTGTCATGACGACAGCCTCCTTTTGACATATTCCCTCACAGGTAGCAGCATCATTTTTTTTGTCACGAATTAACAAAACTGTTTTTATTTTTGAAGTAAAAGGAAAAAAGGAACTACAAAAAAGTTTTTAATGAACTCCGGTGACCCGGATTCCGGGCTAGGGCCATCAAATGCAACTCCCGGAAGAACGCGAGAGTCAGGTCTGCCACGTCCTATTACAAGCGAGATGCTTTTAATTTGCAAATGGGGGATGAAGTTGTCGCAGAGGATATGTACGGCCGCGTTTTGCTCTTTATGAATGCGAAAGAGTGTCTCATTTGAACTGTGTTACATTTGAAATGAGTTACATTTGAAATTTGTTACATTTGAAATTTGTTACATTTGAAATTTGTTACATTTGAAATTTGTTACATTTGAATTGTGTTACATCTGAACCGAGTCACTCTACGTCATTGCTCGCACTTTGACATTTCTCAGCTCAGTCGGTAATACAGGTAGCCCAGATTCTGTCACATCGTGACTATCTTAGTTTAACTCACTTTACACCAAAGTGCGTGTGTTAATGGTTGCCGTAATACGCTAAAATCCTAAACTAATAGTCAGAGAACGTTCATAAGAGATAGGTTAATACGCGAAACGGAAAACCGATGGCCTAGAATCGATCAAGTCGGCTGTGGCAGCTCTCCAGCAACGGTCCTTCTGTGCCCATTCCTCCGCATCGTAAAACGCCTAAGTCATTGTTGTAAATTACTTACTTTTTTGTACTTTGGAATAATGGGCCAAAGCAAACTCACTTTCTACGCTCAATGTACGAACCGTTGCGAAGACTCGGATCGGAAAAAAAACAAAGGAAAAAAAACAAAAAAAAAAAAAATATATATATATATATATATATATATTTCTAATGACAATGACGATCAAACGCGAATTCAATCGAGCAAAATTAAAATATTCATTACCCATTGCCTCTTGTCCATTCGAAATTAGCCCTAATCTGTTTTCCAAACAGTCATCAGGACCCGACGGGCAAGGCCGCCCTGATGTTGCCGCATGAATAAAAAACGCGCCCCCCGCTCAATATTTAATTCTGTTTGGCTAGCGCGCAATTATTTGTCCAGTGAGGCCTTAATGAACGCCATCAATTCGTAATGAGCGGTGTCGAACCAATCCATCGCTTTGTATAAACATGAAAAGTCTCAATTAAGGGTTAAATCGTTTTTTATATAAAAGTTTGACGTTGACAGTTCGCATAACCTACATATCTTCTGACATTGACATTGACAGTTCGGTTAACCTACTTATTCTCTTGACAGTTCGCTTAACCTAAACATATTTGACATTGACGTTGACAGTTCGCTTAACCTAGTTTTTTTTTGACATTGACGTTGACAGTTGCGTTTGTTGCAGAATGGAGTAGCGAGAAGGATTGAAGTCCGCCAGCAACGGCGCGACTTAGCGCTTCTGGACGAGAAGTCGAAGACTTTGCCATGGGTCTGGCGGTGATCCGGCTGCTGCTGTTGCCGTTTTTGGTCGTGATACAGCGAAGTTCAGCGGAGCAAGGTAAGACTAACTTAAACTTAAACTTAAAGCGTAACTTAGTCTTAAGGGTACGTTTTATGGTGAAACTATTGGATATTGATAAGTCTAGATATTGGTAAGTCTAGATATTGATAAGTCTAGATATTGATAAGTCTAGATATTGATAAGTCTAGATATTGATACGTCTAGATATTGATAAGTCTAGTTATTGATAAATCTAGATATTGATACGTCTAGATATTGATAAGTCTAGATATTGATAAATCTAGATATTGATAAGTCTAGATATTGATAATGATAACTATTGGATATTTCTGAGTAAAGTAGCGTTTGGGTTCATAGAAGAAGACCTCTTTTCGTTTTTGTGCTTCTCCAAGTAATCTTCCACATATTCTTCGATGTCGAAGAGATATCCGTCCTCTTCGTGAGGAAACAGTTGTCTATGGGCATTGGCCAACTTGACAACGTAGTCGGCATTTGTTCCTCGGCGTCCTTTGGCATGGACCACTTGACGGGCGATGACGTATATGTCGTCTTCTGGGGAATACAAACTTGAGGATTTTGCGCCAACTAGAGCGGTGACCTCGAATCCTTTTTCTAGGATTCTATTCTTGATTAAAGTCTCCTTGGTTTCCTTGACCACTGAAGATCTCCTTCGTTCGGCAGATTGCCTTTTTAACCTTTTTATTTCCATGGCCTTCTCGGTTTCAGAATCTTCTCCAGAACGATCTTCACTTGTTAGTGAACCTTGTTTTCCTTTTGTTTCTGGACTGCTAGTAGCATCAACTTTTGGAATCTTTTTACTAGTACCATCTACAATCTCTGGATCTTTTGTTTCTTTTATATCTTTGGTATGTTTTGTATCTTTGGTTATTTGAGGGGTTGTCGAATTTTGGGGATTTTTTGAATTTTGAACAATTTTTGAATTTTGAACAATTTTTGAATTTTGAACAATTTTTGAATTTTGAACAATTTTTGAAGTTTGAACAATTGTAGAAGTTTGAATAATTTTAGAATTTTGAACAATTTTTGAATTTTGAACAAGTTTTGAATTTTGTACAATTTTTGAATTTTGAGGATCTGAAGTACTTGGTCGATCTGAGGTGTCTGAAGCATCTGAACTATTGGCTCGATCTGAGATACTTTGAGGATCATCACCTTCCAACTGATCTTTCTGAGGATAAAAAGCCACCTTAAGGGTTTGGTAGCAATCCTTCTCAAACCCTTCAATGGTTCCCTTCTGCAAGTTGCAATTTGAATCCACCTTGTAGGCTACTCCACAAACGTATTCACCATCCTGAGGCACAAGAGTGCAGATTCTACCAGGTCTAAGAACAGTTCCTCTTTGGTGTACACTCAACTGGTGAAACCTTCTGGAGAACCCAATCACTTTCCCAGACAATTTCTCTTGGTAGTCCAACTTGTCGCAGCCGAAGAGGAGCGAGGAATAGCCGAAGAGCCACATGATGGTCCAGACGCGACATCTACATTCTTAAAGCCAAAATTCTGAGCCAAATAGGAAATCGGGGTGAAAGTTGTTGTTGTCAAATATTTGTCAAAATTCCGTTGGGGTTCGTTACAATTTTTGTCAATATTCCGTGAAAGTTTTGTGTCAATATTCCATGAAAGTTTGTGTCAATATTCCATGAAAGTTTTGTGTCAATATTCCATGAAAGTTTTGTGTCATTATTTCATGAAAGTTTTGTGTCAATATTCCACGAAAGGTTTGTGTCAATATTCCACGAAAGTTTTGTGTCAATATTGCACCAAAGGTTTGTCAATATTATACCCACTGTCATCATGACTAAATTTATAAAAATTAAAAAAACATTTTCATTAAATTTATTTCTATCTGTGAAAGGTAAAAAAGTTAGATGAGGCCCTAGAACGCCTCCTTTTGGAGTGCCTCTTAACAGTTTCAAGCACGACCTTCTCCAAAGCGAAGAGGTGTCCATCTTTAGCCTCTGGGAACAGTTCCCTGTGAGTGTTGGCCAATTGTAGTACTAAATCAGAATTTCGCCCGTCTCGACCCTTGGCGCTCACGACATCTTCAGCGATTTCCTGGAAGTCATCCAGAGAAAACAAAGTGTTGTCGGAGGTCGCCAAGTAGGTTAACACTTCGAAACCTTTCTCTATGTCGAAATGGACTTTGGCCTTCTTCGCCATTTTGGCCCTCTCCGTCCTCTCTTGTTCTTCCCTTTGTTCTCTGCGGTTTTCTGAAGAATCGCTGCTGGATATTGAGTACAACCGTGGATTAAAGTTGGTTCTGTTCGGTTTTAAGTACCTTAAATCGAAGGTTTTTGATGGCCTTTCTTCGTTGGAGGTTCTGGGGTTAACATTTGAACATTGGGCGGCATCTGAGTCACAAGAACGTCTTCCACTTTCTTCACTGGAACGTTTACCAGTTTCCTCACTGGAACGTCTTCCACTTTCATCACTGTAACGTCTTCCATTTTGGTCATCACAAAATCTCTCATTTTCATCATAGGAACATCTCCTATTTCCACCATTAGATTGTCCACTATCATCTCTACTTGACCGACTATCATCTCTACTTGACCGACTATCATCTTCGTCTTTAGGCAAATACATAACCAACTTAGGCAACTCTTCCTTCAAAGGATAAAACATAACAGTAGCCTGCTTAAAACCGCAGTGAGCATAATTCTCAAAGACATTCCAAATCTCCCCATTTTCCGCGTTAATTTTGTAGATAACCCCGAAAACCGAGTCGCCTCTGCAAGGAACAAGAGTTGGGACCCTCCCCGGCTTCCTCAAGGACCCCCATTGGTGAAGACTTATCTGGTAGAACCTTCTGGAGAAGTTATTCACCTTCCCTAACACTTTCTCCTCATACTCTATGTTGGCCTCTATGAGGAGGTCCGAGTAGCAAAACAGCCACATCTCGCAAAAGAAGAAGATCAATTAACTGGTCAAAGGAAGATTAATTCATTTCGGTTTATAGTTAGCTAACTTCATGGTTTAATGGTTTTGGTCTCTTCTGGGGATATTTCGAATTGGGAAGTTGCCACCTTGAGGTGACAGCTTGTCAACGAGCACTCTACAAATTTGGATATACTGGGTACCTTGGATACGGGATGGTAAGGTAGGAAACGGGATGGTAACGTAGGAAACGGGATGGTAACGTAGGAAACGGGATGGTAACGTAGGAAACGGGATGGTAACGTAGGAAACGGGATGGTAACGTAGGAAACTGCATGGTTACATAGGAAACGGGATGGTAACGTAGAAAACTGCATGGTTACGTAGGAAACGAGATGGTAACGTAGGAAACTGGATGGTAACGTAGGAAACTGCAAGGTAACGTAGGAAATGAGATGGTAACGTAGGAAACACGATGGTAACGTAGGAAACGGGATGGAAACGTAGGAAACGGGATGGTAACGTAGGAAACGGGATGGTAACGTAGGAAACGGAGTCAAGGTCGTAAACAACTTTCGAACTTATTTCTCCATCAAGTTCTTAAGTTTGGCTTGGGATTCGATCGAAGCAATCAGGGAATTGTCGATCTTGATCGGTTCCACCTTTTTACGAATGTGCTTGGCATTGAATTCCTTCAGCTTGTCTTCTACCACGAAGAGTTCGTCTTGCACCTCGGGTACTAGGTCGCGAAGTGTTTGGGCGATGGTGAGGACATATTCTGAATTTTTACCCCTTTTACCCCGAGCTGAGGCTATTTGGGCTACTATGACATCGAGGTCTGGTTCATAGGAATAGAAGAAACTGTTAGAGGTGCTTATGAAGGCCACCACCTCGAAGCTTTGGCCTTCTTTGATCGATTTGGGATCTTCTATTTCTTTCCTACGCCTCCTCTTCTTTCCTTTCTTTGAGGAATCTACCACTGTAGGCACTTTCTCAGTTTCCTCGCTATTTTCTTCTTTTTCTCGTTCCTCCACAATTCTTTCGTTGCTTTCAACGTCTGGCCTCATCTGAAGAGGAGAGAAATTGTTACGGTTCGGCTTCTTATACCCTTTTTGATCCTCCCTACTAGTTTCCGATTTCCCCAATTGCTTCTTCTTCGAATTCCGTTTTGGTTCCGAAGTGGAAGCCTTCCTCATCCAATCAAACAACTTTCTAGCGCTAGACTTCGACCCGGTCCTCCACAACTTATTGCTATCACTGCTAGACCGTTCCTCAACTTCTTCTTTCTTGCACGACGAGCTAACCTCGTTCTTCTTCGGATGAAAAGTTAAACGAGTCTTCTGGTATCCATCCCAAGAAGACACATCCAAAGACCTCATCGCCCTTTCGGCATCTCTAGTGTTTAACTCATAAGCTATCCCCCAGGTGTCTTCGTATTTGCTTGGGATCAAAGTTAAGACCCTGCCAGGGTTCTCAAAGTCACCACGAGTGTAAACGCTGATCTGGTATAGTCTCCTGGCGAAGCCTTTGACTTTCCCTACGATCTTCTGGTCATAGTTGAATTCGAATTTCTTCATCATGGCGCCGTATACGAAGAGCCACATCGTGTCGACAAAGTTTATTTTCTTTTGGTAAAAAACGTGAAGTTAAAAAAACCATAAGATTAAAAACCATGAGATTAAGATGCGATGAGATTAAAAACCATTAGATTATAAGACCATAAGATTAAATACCATCAGATTAAAAAACCATGAGATTAAAAAACCATGAGATTAAAAAACCATTAGATTAAAAAATCTTTAGATTAAAAATCCATGAGATTAAAAAACCATGAGATTAAAAAACCATGAAATTAAAAAACCATTAGATTAAAAAACCATGAGATTAAAGAACCATTAGATTAAAAAACCATTAGATTAAAAAACCATGAGATTAAGAAACCATTAGATTAAAAAACCATAAGATTAAAAAACCATTAGATTGAAAAACCATGAGATTATCAAGCCATTAGATAAAGAACTATTAGGTTAACAAAACCATTAGATTAAAAAACCATTAGATTAAAAAACCATGAGATTAAAAAACCATGAGATTAAAAAACCATTAGATTAAAAAAACCATTAGATTAAAAAACCATGAGATTAAAAAACCATTAGATTGAAAAACCATTAGATTAAAAAACCATGAGATTAAAAAACCATTAGATTAAAAAACCATTAGATTAAAAAACCATGAGATTAAAAAACCATTAGATTGAAAAACCATTAGATTAAAAAACCATTAGATTAAAAAACCATTAGATTAAAAAACCATTAGATTAAAAAACCATTAGATTGAAAAACCATTAGATTAAAAATCCATGAGATTAAAAGCCATGAGGTTAAAAATCCACAAGATTAAATTTCCATGAGATTTAAAAATCCATGAGATTTAAAAATCCATGAGATTTAAAAAACCATGAGATTACAAAACGATAAGATTTAAAAAACTATGAGATTAAGAAACCCCGAATTTGAAAAACCATGAAGTTAAAAAAATCGTGAAGTGAAGAAACCATGAAGTTGTGAATATTTCTTGTGGCGCTTTTACGGAAAATTTCCTAACGTTTTTTTTTTGACGTTAATTTTTGTTTGCCAGCTCCCCGTTCAAGGCGAAATTGTTGTTTTTTTTATTGACTTTGTGTCTTTGTTTTGTAGTGGGCGGCCGTAGGCGGCTTTTGTTCGTTTGACATCTACGCATCATGCGTCAATGCTACGTTCAATGTTTTGCTGATTTTGTTTCACAATTCCTATTTTGTTTCTGCTATAAAATACCGAAATAGTTACTTTTGTTTGTTGATGTTCATTTTTTATGAGGTTAATAAGTATGTAGTAATATTTTTCAAAATTTCAATTTCAAAATTAAAAGAAATGCTGCAGAGAAAAAAAATTATCTCAAGAAGAAGTCGAATGCGAAATATGGTTAGTTCTTTTTTCAAGAGCACAGAAAATTTTGTTTAACTCCGAGCAAAAAACACATACAAGTCAATTATCAAATACATTTTTAAAAATTCAATGACATGTGATTTGAAAATTCAAATTTAATGAGGATGTAACTTTTGTAAGTATGTCAAACCTAACATAACCTTAAATTTTCAAATCACATGTTATTGAATTTTTAAAAATGTATTTTACAATTGACTTGTATGTGTTTTTTACTCAGAGTTAAACAAAATTTTCTGTGCAGTCGCTAAGAATGTTCTCATCGTATGCATTTAATTTACAGATGACTGTACTTCTCCCGTTTATGTTGTGTGTTCTATTGTCTGAATTTTTTGCTGAATAAATAAAAGGAATATATTAAACTTTATTGATTTTTGACCTTTTCTTTTTAATTATTAAATATTTGTATTAATTTTATTATTTAATTTATTTCTTGACCAATCATTTTTACAAATCTTATATGATTTTCCTGGGAAATTTCTTGGTCTGGTTTTTTTTAATAAAAAATTATTCAAAGTTTAAAAACATTTTTATTAATTGTTACGACGTTTCGTGGGTTGGTTTCTTCTCATCTTCAGGCAATTACCAATTTTTCTTTACAATTCTAAAAAAATTATATCAAAGCATAAGAATTGGAGCAAGTATTTAGACACATTTAAAAAATGTTTTTCTTTTCTTTTTCTTTTTCTTTTTCTTTTTCTTTTTCTTTTTCTTTTTCTTTTTCTTTTTCTTTTTCTTTTTCTTTTTCTTTTCTTTTCTTTTCTTTTTCTTTTTCTTTTCTTTTCTTTTTCTTTTTCTTTTCTTTTTTTTTCTTTATTATTATTATTCTCGTTTTTTTCCTTTATTTTTATTATATATCTAATTATATAGAATTTTATTGTCAACCTATTTAATTTTTTTATCATATGAAAAACCCCTAAATATTCTACAAACACAAGAATTACTAACCATTTTAAAATACTTTTATTATATTTT
This sequence comes from Quadriops clusia, assembly GCA_033557875.1. Lineage (NCBI taxonomy): Eukaryota > Metazoa > Arthropoda > Insecta > Coleoptera > Hydrophilidae > Quadriops > Quadriops clusia. The sequence continues at coordinate 4,095 of JAWQRP010001163.1, read as the reverse complement.
AGTAATAAAATCAGTTTAATTACTTACATTTCCCCTGACTTTCATCTCTCCCACTATATTTCGTATTCATTTTCTAAATCCTCCAAAATTAATAAAATTTACAATCCACATAGATACAATAATTAACAAAACTATAATACAAATCCAGTTTACATTTGTGTACCTTACATTAAAAATTTAACCGAAAATATTAGACAAAAACTTAAAGAATTTAACATAAAAATAGTAAGTAGGAATTGCAGCACAACAAGGATGTTTTATACACATGTTAAAGATAAGAATAGTGAAAATAAAGAATCAAACTTGGTGTATAAAATTAATTGTAATTATTGTAGTGGATCGTATTTAGGTGAAACAGAACAATACATTGAAAATTGAATCAAACAACATAAGGTTTCTTGTTTGAAAACAAATTTAGATAATTGCACTGCTTTAAGTAGACATAGTATTGTAGAGAGACATGGTTTTGATTATGAAACTTAAAATAATGAAAATGGGACAAAATTGGTTTAAAAGGAGAATATACGAATCATTATATATCAAACAAGATAAAAATTCTATAAACTTCAAACGGGACACATGTAATATTAATAAGATTTATGATACAATTTTATGAGGGTTAAAAATGTAGTACTAAACTTTCGATGCTTTTGATTTCTCTCATGGTGAATTCCACTCTCCAATATCTATTGTTGCGTAAAAGGAGTATAATTTAGATGTAACAGTCAAAACGGTTTATGTTTTTATTTGTAGTGTTTAAGATTGTTTTTTTAAATATAAATGTGAAGAGTTGAAGTTCGATTTTAATTTAATATTTGAAAACTGTAATACTGCTTTATCATTTAACATTGTAAAGACAGATGGAGATATGTACAACAAATGAAATAAAAATAATATGTATTAGTATACGGAATATGTAACACAAGGTAAAAGTCGTTGTATAAGAAAACATAGAAAACGTACCAAACTTAAAGCGAAGAATTTGATTAAAATTTAGTTATGCACGAAACGAACTTCAACTATACAATTGAGAAAATTTTATTGTTAGTAATGTATAAGGATATTTTTCTTTGTAATTAGTGTTTTTTACGAAGTATAAGTGCGGTGAGATGAGGAGGAGGAGAATGTAAAATGAATACGAAATATAGTGGGAGAGATGAAAGTCAGGAGGAATGTAAGTAATTAAACAGATTTTATTACTAAAATATAATAAAAGTATTTTAAAATGGTTAGTAATTCTTGTGTTTGTAGAATATTTAGGGGTTTTTCATATGATAAAAAACTTAAATAGTTTGACAATAAAATTCTAAATAATTAGATATATAATAAAAATAAAGGAAAAAAAGAGAATAATAATAATAAAGAAAAGGAAAAGAAAAGAAAAAAATTTTTTAAATGTTTCTAAATACTTGCTCTAATTCTTATACTTTGATAATAATTTTTTAGAATTGTAAAGAAAAATTGGTAATTACCTGAATATGTGAGGAAACCAACCCACGAAACGTCGTAACAATTAATAAAAATGTTTTTAAACTTTGAATAATTTTTTATTTAAAAAAAAACAGACCAAGAAATTTCCCAGGAAAAACATAAGATTTGTAAAAATGTTTGGTCAAGAAATAAATGAAATTAAAAATAACTTATTTGTAGTATTTGCTTCATGGGATTATCTTTAGGTTAAAATTAGGCTAAAATATACTTAATAAATGCCTTTAAGGTTTAAAGGATATGAGGTTTGCTTCGAAGTTATATTTAACCAAATGTTGACCTGTTTTTTCATTTATAAGTTTCATGACTATTAAGTCATACTTTTTATGTTAGTTTTTGGTAATTGAATCGCATTTTGAATATAAAGTTAAAAATTAAGTTGCAATTTACTGAAATTTAACTTATTTAAGGTATTTTTCCTTAACCACAAGTATAATGTTGCTTTCATTGGTAACAAATTTTCTTAATATTTTTTGCCCAACAAAATATTACTTAATGTAGTAAATCAATGTTTAGTGCAACAAAACTTTATAAACAATAAGAATTTTATAATTTATTTTTATACATGCCAAAAATTATATTTCATTTTTGCTATTTTCTTGTTTTATACAATTTTTTTTAAAGTGATCCCTGTTATTTGTTTTACTTTGGCCCGACGGTGGCTTAAGTATTTTATTCATCGACGCACACAGAGAGCAGAATTTAATTAAGCTTTTATGTCATTCTCTTCGGCCCAAAACTCCGGACGTAACCAGAGGGCTTTCTAACTTGAGCCAACTTGAACACCCATGCGAACAGCCCTAAACTTACGTATCTATGGAACATATCCCCACAAAAATGCCTCTACAGCCCTCAGAAACAACCCGAAGGGTACAACCGGAGCAGACGGAAGTCGTTCCTTATTTACACGCATTAAAAGAGTCAATAAAAATTTGTACGAAATTAATATTGATTGGGGGCGGGGGCGAAATCGGTGATGAGGCGACCAACGCGGATCGTTACCACAAGCTGCCAAAAATAGAAACCGTCAGACCAGTTGTTCGAAGATGATGCATTATTAAAAAGAATAGGCTAGAGTACATTATGATTTTATTAGAAATGAGACTAGTTCAGAACGTAGGTCTTGTTTACGCATGCGTGCTGGGTTTAACAATACTTTTTATTTCGTTATTTTTAATATAAAATCTATACTACAATAACAAACAACCCAACTAATTTCTGTGAAACTGCTCTGGTTAAAAGAATTTACTGCAATAAATTATTTTTAAAACAAGACCAGGTATTCTCTTAAGCGTAGAATTACTCACTAGCTTACGATCCACAAAAATGAGAAGAAAAGTTGTTATTATTGCCGTCGTTGTTGTCCGTACCAACCATGGAATTAGCTGGACGCAGACAAAACATATCATTGCATGAATATAAAATAAAGACAATTGGATTCTTTGGACGTTTCCTTTGAATGTTTACTGTATATTCGCTGCCGGGGAATAAATACCAAATGTAGGGCATAAAATACGGAATTCCCTTCTTTAAAGAAGCGAAAAGGATTACGTGGGAGATGTGTCCACTACAAATACGTTTAGCGAGTCTTAGGTCGGTGGAGAAGAGTATTTAACCCTTGGGGATGTTAAATCCGAAGGGGATGGTCTCCCCGCGGAAGATTTCCTCGGGGGTGCCTTTCTAGATTGAAAGCTGTCTTACGCCGATTTCGCTAGTAAATGCAGTAATAAAAGTATTCTTCAAATGCTTCTCCTTGCCGCTTACAAGATTTCCCTCCTGCTACTCAGCGAAAAAAATACAACGAACTTTGTTAAATTTTTAAATTTTCATCATTTAAGTTAAATATTATTTAAAAATGGTTACAATTCTCAGGTTCTTTAATAAAATCGTTCCTCATTTTAACAAAATAATAATAATAATATATATTGTTGTTTCACATATGATAATTTTTAATTTACTAATTATTTGATTAAACCTCACATATATTACGTACTCAAAGTAATTGGCTATGTTAATGTTTATAATATAAAAGACCTTTCTTTAATGTGTACTGCACATGTCTGTCATGTATAAAAATCAATTAGCACATGACTTTGTACGTTCATTATTACGAAAATTTTACGGTAAATTTCTTTTTTAATTGCCAAAAAGAGGTTCAATCAACAAATTGAATGTTTAACGAAGCCACGAATTTTTAGATAATATAGGGTTAGACTGATACTTTAGGACATGAATAATGTGTTTCAACCAAAAACACTACGAATTATCCACAAAATTTTGAATTGTTGGTTTCCAAAAATGAAAACGTAACTTTAACCTAAACTAACTAAAATTCCAGGGTTCATATTATACAGCCTGGTCCAGCTAAGGCGGCCCACTTAAATTACAGCGTTATTAACAAAGTTAGAACAATAAAACTTGCAGGATTTACTCAGCACCTAAAGAGCTCCAAAAAAACACTAGTAGTGTTTTGTTCTGCTGCGCATAGTTTTTGCGCAAGCGCACTTGGATCCATAAAAGTGATGATGAAGATGAATTTTTTTTACATATTTTAAATCGGCAAGTAATTCTGCATACAATGGTATAAACATTTCTGCAAAAAAATGG
>JAWQRP010001162.1:0-20656 GCA_033557875.1 Quadriops clusia | reverse complement strand
CTTTAAGAAATGCGTTTTCCAAACGTAAGGGGGGGGGGGGAGGGGGCGATCGCCCCGATCGCCCCTCCTTAGGACCGCCACTGAACACTAGGGGTACAATACTTGGGCGACCTACCATATTGGTTTATAACCCCATCCGTTGTTTAAATAATCTCCCATGAATCAAAAATAATTGTAATAAACATAACTTTAAATTCAAATACGTGATTCATAAGGTCTTTTCCAACAACACGAATTGATAGTTCTAGAATCGTTTAATGTACTGCACAGGGTCGGCCCATTCTAAAATTTTCGTCGCCATACGGATATTTTATACACGTGAATGTCTGGTTGCCTATATTTTGATCCTTAGCCGACCCTGTACATGATTCTTGAACTATCAACTCGTGTTGTTGGAAAGAACCTATAATTTCCCATCAATGAATGATCGCATTCAGCATAATACCTGATACAATTGCCAGATGGCGTCCAACAGCTATCTTTATGCGAAGTTTGAATGGAAGAGCGGCAAGGTCACCTAATTGAATCGAAATTTGTAATTAATTATTTTTCTTTCTTAGATTGCTGTGTCAAACATACAACCATACTTGATCGTAGTTTTAAAACATCAACTTTTGATTATTCAAACAAAAAATTAAAATAACGTCTACAACTCGTGTGTATACGACACGATTTAAGCAGATGTATGTTTGGTTGCCTGCACTTGGCATCAATGACTCCTACATTATTCTGATCGGCATTGTTTTGCTTTCGTCCAAAATCAATAAAGCAGTTCATTTACGTCCTTTTATAGAAACACTTGGCTTCTAACCTCTCTTAATATCGAGCATGATAATCAAACAAAATACAATAAATTATCTTGACATTGTTGTATAAAGGCGGACCTCTGACGTTGAATACGTGCCTCTGATTTGACCTAGAGAGTCTTTTTACGTATCTTGACGTTTTTATTTATCTACGCAAACAATTCAAAATAACAGCCACCCATATGCCAAATATAAAACATTGTTGTCTAACGTTTTTATCTAAATATTGTTAAAAATTCGTTGTTCTAATAGGTAAAATTGACAACGTAGAATTTTGTCAGACGAAATATCTTCGGCTGTGATCTAGAGCCATACGAGTCAATTTATACATTCAATTGGGAGAGGGGGCAAACAAGTTAACGTTAATATTTATCAAATTCGCCAGTTTAATTCAACAACTCGACTTCTTATCAGCTTGTCGTTGAGCCACTCTCTTATTTAGACTTCAACATGTTGTCTGTACCAAGATCTGTAAGTATTCTGGTTAGTTTACTCAACAATGCAAATAAAAAATGTACTAGCTTGTTCTTATGTGTGTATATATATATTTAGTTATTTCTAAATGTTATCACTCATTAATCCTGTAATTCGTTTTATTAATACAACTCGATTGCTACGTTTCAACTACCCACATACATAATTTAATTTTGGCCCTAATTCTCGATCAAGGCCTATTCGATTTGGTTTACGGTAAATACATACACATAATATTATGCGTATAATATGTGGGAATATGTTTCCATAGGAACACGTGGAATTGGTTGCATATATGTATGTTGAGTCGCAGGCGGCCTTGGCATAGGCTCGTATTTAAAGTCGATTTTTTTCTAGCCTACAAAACAGGTTTCTGTAACAATTCACTAGACTGCTCTGCACTAAATCAAAGGGCCAATATTAATTACTAATTTGCGGGAAATATTTCAATTGAACATGTATAATAAAAATTATATAAAATAAATGTAATATAAAACAAATTTATAACAAATTTCTTATCTTTTCATATGTAACAGCTTATATTAGGTAACCAAGATAAGCATACGCAGAGCAAACTTGTTGCATTGTTATGCTATCCTGTTGCAATGGATTTCGTTACTGCATTCTAATTTTAGAATTTAATGCACATTTTTTTCCATTATAAAAAATTACAATATATTTGTACCTCCAGATATATACAATTTACACTTGGTCATTTTAGGGGTCATATGATAATATCTAAAAGGTCAATATTAATCTACAATACTTTTCTATATGTATGTATCTATTTCAGTGTAGAAAGAACCCAAGTACACGTATCTTTTATTATTATTCTTATTTGTAAGGCAGTATTAAACACCCTGAAGAGGCACTACTCCAATGTGGCCCCCACAACCAAACTCTTCATCGATGGCCAATTCCAGGACTCGAAGGCACAACAATGGATCGATCTTCACAACCCCGCAACCAACGAGATTGTCACGAAGGTGCCCCAGTCGACACAAGCTGAGATGGAAGTCGCAGTTGCTTCGGCAAAGAAAGCCTTTGAATCCTGGAAGCACACTACTGTGCTATCTCGACAACAACTGATGCTAAAGCTTCAGGCTGTCCTTCGCAGAGACCTCAAGAAAATTGCTGAGAATATCACTACAGAGCAAGGAAAAACTCTTGCCGATGCTGAGGGGGATGTTATGAGGGGTCTACGTAAGTACTTATATTATAAAAAGGCATTCACATTTAAAATAGTTTAGTATTGAGTATAAAAACATTATATAAGAAATATAGTAAGTTGGACATTTCTCCATTACAGAGGTTGTGGAACATGCGTGTGCAGCAGGAACCCTCCTTCAAGGGGAGACTCTCCAAAATATTGCCAAAGACATGGACATCACATCATACAAACTTCCTCTTGGAGTCACAGCCGGTATCTGCCCCTTCAACTTTCCCGCCATGATCCCTCTTTGGATGTTCCCCTTAGCCCTCATTGCTGGCAACACGATGGTCATCAAGCCTTCAGAACGCGATCCAGGCGCAACTATGATGATCATGGAACTTCTCAATGAAGTGGGTTGTCCCCCAGGTGTCGTCAACGTAATCCACGGTTCAACTGATGCAGTCAACTTCATCTGCGACAACAAAGAAATTAAAGCTATCAGCTTCGTAGGTTCGGATCGTGCAGGTAAACACATTTATGCCCGAGGTGCAGCCAACGGGAAGCGAGTTCAGTCCAATATGGGGGCCAAAAATCACGCAGTTGTTCTCCCAGATGCAAATAAAGAAGCCACGATTGAGCAACTTATTGGGGCTTCCTGCGGAGCCGCTGGCCAAAGATGCATGGCTTTAAGTGTCGCTATCATGGTCGGTGAAGCTCAAAAATGGATCCCGGATCTTGTGGAAAGGGCGAAGAAACTTAAAGTAAATGCTGGGCATGAACCTGGAACAGACGTGGGCCCTGTTATTTCTCCACAAGCTAAACAAAGGATTTTAAACCTCATCGAAGCGGGTATAAAACAAGGAGCTAAATGCCCGCTTGATGGAAGAGGATTTGTAGTAGAAAAGTACCCTAAAGGCAACTTCGTAGGGCCTACAATTCTCACAGACGTCAAACCTAACATGGATTGTTACAAAGAAGAAATATTCGGACCCGTCTTAAGCATCATGTCTGCTGACACATTAGAAGAAGCCATTGAAATAATCAACAAAAATCCTTATGGTAACGGAACTGCTGTTTTCACTCAGAATGGAAGCTATGCCCGACAATTTGTTAACGAAATTGATGTAGGGCAAGTCGGAGTAAACGTTCCAATTCCTGTTCCGTTACCGATGTTCAGTTTCACCGGATCACGAGGAAGCTTCCATGGAGATTTGCATTTCTACGGAAAACAAGGGCTTAACTTCTACACACAAACAAAGACAATTACGTCTCTTTGGAGAAAAGGTAAAGTCGACGTGAAACTATCAGTCGCCATGCCTGTTCAAAATTAAGCATTAAGTGTATGCTATCTTATTAAGTCTTCCAAAATTCTTTCTCATTACTGTAAATAGAGATGAAAGTTGTTGCCATAATTCAAGAGATGATGATATTTTATTATTCTTTTATATTTGGTGTTGTGTAATATATTGCACAAAATATATTGATTCATTTTTCTTTTGTATATATCAAATGTGAAATTTGGTGTTTTATTTAACATTTACATCCACTGCTGAAGATTGATTGATATTGTATGGTTAATTTAATTAAGAGGGTTTAAAAATATTAAAGCATATAATTAAATAATAAATTAACTAGCTTTATTCGTTACACAGTTTTGTAAAGCAATTTACAGTCTTATATTACAAAAAATGATATTACAATATCAATAGCTAATTGGAAAACTATTTGGTAGTACTTGCTACGGTAGTACTTGCTACATTCAAACGCCCATGATCCAAGAGCTAACCCATCTTTAAGTTTTAAAGTAACCAAAGACAAACGAATTAAAATAATAAAATGATAAAAATCAACTGTTTAAAGACAATGCAATTAAAATAAATAAAAATTCACAAATACAACTAAACCAAAAAAAAAATAGCTGAAGAATTTACTGAAAATAGAATACGTACCCCTGAGAATACAACACAATAAGATATTGTGCTATTAAAATATAAAACTTATAAAATATAGAAACAGCCAAATACACATTTTAAAAAAGTAATTAGAAATTATGGTACTCTCAGGGCTACATAGGACATACCGAGAAACGCTAAAATTTAAACTAATCTATAAAAAATTAGGTGGTACCTAATATACAAAAATAAAACTTATAACTCATAAATTAATCACTCTTTTCCAAATGTATTTCATTATTCTTGGTATCTAATGTAATTACTATATAATAAAGGTAAGCAAGAAAGTCCGGTAAATTTTCAACTGGTTAAAGGACGTTGATCTATTCGCTGTTGTACCCTCGAAATATACCTCGACAACGATTGGGTTGTGTTTTGGAGTAGTTCCAATCCAAATCGAATTTTAAACTGTAATAGATCTTTCAAGAGGCTTAAAAACGATGGCTTTTCATCGGCTATCGATGGTTTTAAAGTTTTGTAAGTTGTCATCGTCAATTTAGGCTTCGTGGTAGTTAATTTTGACTTATCCATAGAGATCGACGTTGATAATGGGATTCTTCCTGGAGTAATGGAAGATGAAGGTGATGTACTTGGTAACGAAGTAGTTGTCTTCAAATGATCTAAATTTTCTAATTTCACAGGAGCGTCATCTAAAGGTATTTCATTATCCAAATCATTGGTACTCCTCCTCCTCCTCCTTCGTTTGTTGATTTTCAAACTTCTTGGGCCATGTTCTGGAACAGTAGCTGGGGTTACTTCTTGCATGAGTTCCTTCGGAATGTTCCCTACAACGAATTGTTGATTATTAAGGTTGCTACTGTAAGTAACTTCATTGGTTTGATCAAGAATATCCTTGTTATGATAACTCTGCATGTTGTAATTCTGACTATTGGTATTATAACTTCCTGAATTCTGATTATAGTCTCCTTGATTCGGATCATAGCCTGCTTGATTCTGATTATAGTCTCCTTGATTTTGATTATAGTTTCCTTGATTTTCGGTATATTCTCCTAGATTCTGATTCTTAGTATTACCTTGACTTCCTTGATTTTGAGTTTGTTCGTTGTAATTTCCCTGTGATATATAACTATCCTGTACGATAACCTCTTCACTATTGTAATCATTATTGTAATTTCTTGTGGGAGTTAACTGGACTTTTTCGACGGAACCATAAGGTTGTGTGTATCTATCAACTTTCCTATATCTCAAACTTGGATAACCGTTTCTTGAAGAATAACTGTTGTAATTATTACTGTTGGCATGATCCGGCATTCCTGCAATAACTTTTCCAATCATTTCCTCTTCAGCCATCCCTCCGGAATGGTAATCATTGTAATAGTAATCATTCGCTTTGTCTTTCCTATCAATTTCATAAGACCTCCTCAATCCTCCGAATGGATAGAGAAAATAACTGGCTAACCCTGCAGTGACCATCAAGCCTACTAAGCCAACTCCAACTGTAGGCATGACTTCTCTGGATAAGTAATTGTAAATTTGGGTTCCCAAAGGTTTTTCCTTTTGTCCAGTTATTTTAGTTACGTTAGTATCATTTTTGTCAATGCTGGGTTTCTTGATTTTTTTCGTTTTATTCTTCTTGCGCTTGTTTGACGGTCTTCTTGCAGTCTTTTTAGTGGCCGGGGTAGTTGAATTTAACTCAACTGAACCGTCTTTAGCCTCAAGGGGCAATTCGTTCGATTGCAAAATTGGAATCATTATAGTCGAATTTTCTGCCAATTTGCTATCACTTGTAGTAGACTTAATATTAGGGACTTGCGTCGTACTGGTCAATTGTTTCTTCACAACCGAAGAGGATTTGGTTTTGTTCAGTTTGTTGTTTTGGGCGTTATTCAAAATTGAAGCTTTTATTTTAGTTAGTTTGGTAGTTGATTTTTCCGATGACTGAGCCGCAATGGTTGTAGACTTTATAGTTGTTGTCCCGATGGTATAAGAGTAATTATCTTGCGAATGGCCATTGGATACTGATGCTATTTTCATTGGTGTCGTTTTCGCCGTTGTTGTCTTTGAGGTCGTCGTCGTTGATGTTACAGTTGTTGCAGCAGTTGCAGTTGTGGGTTTCTTTGCACTTGGCGTCGCGGGAACAGGACGCTTTTTAAAGATTGGTTTAACGACTTTATTGAGAATTTCGACATCGACCGATGTAAGATTCTTGTTGGTTTCAGTGGGGTTTGGTTTAATTACTGGTTTCCTTGATGGCTTCATCGTACTGGAGACAGAGCCACCTTGGCCGCTCAAGAGGATCCAAGTGGAGAGCCCACTATCGGTGGTGGGTTTGTCCACTTTGTAGTAATGGGTCTTCTTGGTTGCTTCTTCCAAAACAAGCATATCTTCATCAATGGGAACCGCTACACCGGCATGTGAATGCTCAAACTTCTCTTTCTCCATCATCTTTTGCTGCTGTTTGATTTTTGGCGGTGTCCTCGTGTCTAGCGTGACGTCAGAGGTGGAAATGTTCATGTCAATCAGTTGGTTGGTCAACTGCTTAATGATTGTGTCTCCAATTTGAGGTTGCGACCTGAAACAAAATTGTTTCGTTGTTTTACATTTTAAATTTAAAGGTGTTAATGCTGTGATTAAGACTTGAAAGATGGAAGAAGAATTGAAATAATTATTTTTAAATGTAATGCTTTTCTAATATTGTCTAATAAAGCTTCAAGAATTGTAAAAAGGAACTTTGTTAACGAGGATTAAAAGTAAATATAAAAAAATTGGATATTTGGAAGGTGGAAAAAGTAAGGAAATTGAAGAAATTACAGACTTGGAAATGGCTAAATAGGCACAGAAAATAAAATTAATACAAATTACAAAAGGATAATAAAAATAACAATGTTTTCAAGTACAGTTTATTGTGCTCCTTAGAATTTAGGTCATATTTTACAAAGTACATTTCAATCAAAATAAAGTAAAAAAATACAAATATGGCCGTTCTTAATTTTAAATGTCGAGACTAATTTGATCATAAATAAATAATAAATTAACAACTAACAATAAATAATGAAATAAATAATAAATAGTGATTTAAATAATTAATTACATAATTACAAAATAAATAAATTAAATAAATAAAATAAATAAGCTATACTAAAACCGAACAGTGAATAATCAAAATATGTACTCTATAGAGGAAAATTTGAGCTATGGTACTGGTAGAAAAAAATATTGCAATAAAAATAGACAAGTGTAAGAAAAATCACAATAATATAAAACAATAGAAAGTAAAACAGAACTTTCGATGCTTTTTGACAATAGAGTAACAGAACATTATTTTATTTACAAATTAAGTCTAAAAACGTTACACCTTCGTCAATAAAGCATCGATTATATAACTTTTTATTAATTCAGTACAAAGCCACACTCGATGTATGATTATTATCAAAGAAATAGGGCTACTAACTATTTCATTGTAATTCTAACTCAATCAATTGAACTAATAACTATCGACTTTTCTGATTAAACCTCCACCGACGCCTTTTGTACTCTCCATGAGGGTCTTCTTCGTATTTTTGAGGAAATTCCTCAATTTGATGCGGAATTTTGTGAGCGTGTGAGTAGTGCATGTGCCCTATTTTATACAAATAATCCGCTAAATTCACCCACTTCTTCGAATTGTGATTGTAGAACCAACCATCGTTATGATATTCAGGAGGATGAATATGTTTGTAAAGCGCTACAGATTCGTTTTTTTGCCGTCCTTTGAGGCCGAAGAAAACAAGGACTGGTATCCACCAGGGAAACAAGGATATTACCAAACCGAACGCCACGGCGAAGACTATTAGTATAGGGATAATGAAGAAAAGGGGGTTGAGGAAGAATTTGAGGACGTTGATTACAGCCATAAAGACGGCGTATATTATTTTTCCTATTTCGATTATTGAACGTATATCAAAATGCGGGAGGTTAAAGTCGAATAAGTCATCACTTGGACCAGGAGGTAATGGGGGAAGGGCTGGGGGACCAAAACCTCCAGTTGAGGGGGACGCAGCACTACCAGCAGGAACTGCTGATAGAGGAGCATCTGCGGCGGGTCCGTAATCAATTGGATCCCCTGCTACATCTTCTGCTGTGTCGTCGTAAGCACTATCAATGACTTCTGAGTCTCCAGCATCATTTGCTAAAATTTCAGGAGGAGCTGGTGTAATCATATTTTGGTGGAAATGCGAGTTGATGACAATGTTCAAATCGGGACACCCTGGAGGAGTTTGTTTTGCTTGAGGAGTATTTAAATTGCTTAAGAAGTTCACCGTCGGACAGTTTGGGTTGTATTCTCCATTAGCAGGTTTAGGATTGATAGCTAGACCGATTTGGTTGAGTGGTACGCCTGATAAAGATTGGGTTAAGATGTTTTGCGTTGATGAGGAGGAGTAAAATGCTTCTTCATTTGCTAGAGTCGAAGGTGTTGGTAAAACTTCTTGAATTGGCAAGGATTGTGGCGTTGGTACCTTTTCATCAACATTTGTAGGTACAATATTATCTAAGTTTAAAGGGGTGCCAGATTGAGAAATATCATCTAAGTAAGTACCTTGAGGCCGTACTTCATTATTATAAGTGAGTTTTAAGTCATTTTCTGTAGTGCCACTAGACGATTGGGAATCATCTAATGCAAGAACGTTTTTAATGTTATGTTCCGGAGAATAGGTGGTAATTTCCGGGTTAGGATTAGGGATTAAAGTATTATGTCCTTCATGAGTTGATATAGTCGGAGATATACCTGATGGGATTGTCTCAAAGGCATCTAAAGCTATAGGAAGAACATTGTTAATGGAAATTAGAGTTGTGGATGGAGCAGCGTCTGCGGACGCGAAATTTAATTCAGGTTCAGGGGTAGGAATTGAAATTCCATGGTCGTACCAGGATTGTTTGATTTCTGTTAAAATAGGTTTGTCAGACCACTTACTAATAACTTTATGAACCATTGGTTTGGGCTTACTTGTCGCTTTAGATTTATTTGATGCTGTACTTTTAGATTTATTTCCCTTTGTACTTTGGGACTTACTTGTAGTACTCTGAAGCTTACTTTTAGGTTTTGTGGTTGGTTTCCTAGTGGATCTTCTATTGGAATATTTTATGTAAGGTGTTATCCTCTGGGTACTAGTAAGAACACTTGATATTTTTAATGGCGCCAAAGTAACTTTTGATTTGATTTTATTTCTTTTTGAATTAGAAATTTTACTATTAGTACCAATTGTTGTATTAATTTTTTGTTTGATTGGAGTTTTTTTAGTCGTTGTTACTGTGTATTTTGATTTTTTACGTGTTGTCAATAAATTCTTTGGCGTACTGGAAACAATAGTTTTAATACCTACAGAAGATACTTTCTTTAGGGGTTTTGGCGTAGAAATTATTTTCAAAGGAGGAAAGGAATTATTCAATACGACAGAATTTTGTGTTATAGTACCCTTTGTTGTACTTTTCAAATCGTCTGCCACTTTGTTTACAAAGCCGCTGATTATCACATTGTCTTGCTTACTTTGATTACCTTTATTCCGAATTTTTCTATCCTGAAAACTTAAATCTAACATCCTATTACCACGTTCTACTTCTGAATTCCCAGTATCATAGCTCATTTCTCCATCTTTTTCCAGAGAAAATATTTGGGAGTTAATTGGGTATACTACTAGAACATTCTCTGTATTTTGATTGCCTAAATAATACCTTGGGGTTGATGCCTGAGGCAAAGTTGAGGCTACCGTGAGGCAACCCATCACGAACACTAAAACTTGCCGCGTATACTTCATTTTTACCTGGAACAAAGAAAGAAATAAATGAATAATATAATAAGATTATTATCACTAGCTAATATTGTTTCGTCTTAAAATAACAAGATTTATTGTGCCAAAAAATTATTACATTATTAAGAAAATGAATGGAAAGTGACCCAACAAGACAAGAATGAGAGGGTCGAAAGAAGAGCTGGGCACAGTACCCCACTGACCTAATAAACGAAAATTCTCCAACGGTTTATTTGTAAACCTAACCTATCTCATGACGTAGCCTCTTGTAATATTAATCCATTTCTCCATAAGCATGAGTAAGACTGAGGAATGCGCGGCATGCGAACTGGACAAGGATGGCATCTGGAAAGTCCAGGTATGAGTGAGCAGAGGCGTCTTTTATATATACCGCTAAAGGTCGATGACTTTCCCTGACCATCAAGTCTTCCACATGTTGCGTAAAACTGGGTCAAGTTGAATCGATTTGGATTGCTAGAACTGAATTGGCTCAGAATGGAATGATCTGGGAATAGAATTGCTTTGGAGTGGATTCCTTTTAAAGTTGAATTATTTTGGAAATTTTTATTCCAAAATTTCCCTAAATAAAACGATTTTGAATACCTTCCGCATTCGCAAAGACTATTCAACTACTGAAATAACTGGAAGGTAAGATTCTCGCCTAGGACGTCAATGCACTGATTCATGCTTCTTTAATTGAAAAAATTACTGTAAACAAATTGCTGGTGGGTTGTTACGTAAACAAGCCCAGAAGCCATTACACCACTGGTAACAGTATAGTGATACTGTTTCTTAACATACTGTTCCATTCTGTCTTTGTGCGCCCATGAAAATAGTATTGTTGTTGTTGTATAGTCCACGAAGAACATTCTCATCATTTAAGAAACAGTGTTCTGTACCAATTTCGTAGGTAGTACTTAGTAGGTACTACTGTATTGATGACAGTTATGAAGAGAATTCTGAGGACAATACAATGGCAATTGTCTTCTACCCTGTTTTACACTAGTTTTAGCGCCTTTTCTTGCAATTAGGAAGACAATTAAGAAGCACAGTTAAACTTTAAGAGCCTTAAGAGCAATTTTGCAACATGCGAGCTTTTTCTTCTTCCTGCTACCTCCAGCGGAAATTAAGTTAAAACCGTCTTTTTCCTCTATTAAGGGGATGCATTTTTATCCATTAAACATCATGTTACCACCTCAATCATTGTAATTA
This sequence comes from Quadriops clusia, assembly GCA_033557875.1. Lineage (NCBI taxonomy): Eukaryota > Metazoa > Arthropoda > Insecta > Coleoptera > Hydrophilidae > Quadriops > Quadriops clusia. The sequence continues at coordinate 9,312 of JAWQRP010001162.1, read as the reverse complement.
ATTTGTTAATAACTTATTCCAGCGTCTAATAAAGTGTTAATGGATTCCCAGCTTCGCTGGGTAATTGGCCTAGAAAATATTGGGCTAAAAAATCATCATCATTAGGAAGGAGCAATGATTAGGTGGCAACTGTAATTACGGGAATTTTGAGCGGAAAACTGTAAAATCGTTTTAATGAAGATTGACATATGAAAATGAGGCGAGGCCGACAAAAAATTTTGCGATTTGTAAAACGTGATAGAACAACTTGTTGCTATAAATCTTAATTACACCAATTCTACATTAATGAAGTAAGAAACAACCAAACAAAATCGGAAGTGTATATCCTGGGAATTAGAAATATTATGACGAATGATGTATAGTTAATCTTATGTCAAGCAGTTTTTCTCCTTTTGTGGATTTTTGTTTTGCTGTGCCAATTATTCTACGTGCTAAGAAGTATCAAGATATAATTGCATACTCTATTATCTCATCGTTCCACATTCTATGTATAAATAAAGAGATAAATAAACTAGCGTCTGCAGTGCGAAGGAGACGAATAATACTAAGAATAGGAAGAAGTATAAAAGGTAAAATTTGTTCAAAAAGGTACTAATGAACAAACGGTGATTTGGCTTTAAGTAAATAATTCTTAAGGTGTATGTACTTACTCGTGTAGGAAGTACCGTTGATTAACACACGAACTAAACACTGGAACATCTGAAGAACTACTGTTGCTTCAAGTTGCTGGTCGACCAGAGTTCTTAACATAGCGGTATCCATGGTGAAGACCTGAAATTATTAGTCAAAGTGTAAGTTGGGTGTTCGGGAGGTATTCCATATCATATTAAAATGACACAATTAGCCAAATTTTGCATTAAATTTGATAGTCTGCAAACTGAACTCTCTCAACCGATGAAAGTTTGGAGAAGCGACATTTCATTTTCAATAAGAAAACTTTCGGACACGTGTGACGTAATACTTTTGTTAACACCTTTAGCATACATATCACACATTTACAGATCATAATTTTGTGCAAACCATGACCATAATTTTGTGGGCTAACTTATTATTGCTGGCCTAACTTTTCCTGAGGAATTTTTATCACATAAATCCGTTAAACTTGTTGGACAACTGTTCCTTGCCGGTTATTCGCACACAAATATTTGTCCTAAAACGTTACGAATGTGTCTTATGTTCGCGTTACACCTTTTTATTTTAATTACTTTTATATAGCTTGTTTTATACATTAAATACAAAGAAAATAACAATAAAATTTATTTTTTGGGGATAGTGATAATTAATTACATAGGAGTAAAATTCTACAAGTTATGCAACCTGAGGCACACAGGCTTTATATCAAAACCTCGGCCTGTAAGGTTAGTTGCCTATGCAGCGGTAATTCTCAACCATCATTTCGTCCATTTGTTTATCTTCATTTTAAAAGCAGTTTATCGGTTTGTGCCGGTTTTACGTCATGAAAGTGAACACAAATGCTCTTTGTCAGGCTTCCGCGAACCAGTTTCGATTTTTTTAGGGAATAGAACAACCTTGACCGCGGTTTGTTCGCGATTAAGAAGTTGACCATTATACACCTTCTACAGCTTTAGAGAAATTCTTGTCTTGTTTTCTGTTCCCATTTTTGGACCGTGCTTGTTTACTGTTGCTTTATACATACATATTATAAGTAGAATGCGTAATGTGCAATGGCGTGGACAAATTCGGGAATTAAATGGACAACAAATAACAGACATCAGAGTGTTCATTTAAAATTTTGAATGCTTAAGCCAGACTGGTTCCGCTCCAAATAAAGGCTTGAGCGGTTTTGTGTTGTGCTCGCTGGTGTAATTTTATGCATAGGTGTACACCTGATGGTTTCGCACAATGATACAATGGTTTGGGACAAACAGCAGCTAAAGAGAGTTGAAAGAGATGCATTGTTCGCGAGCTTGCAATTTAACATGCGTTTATCGCAAATTAACTTCGGTTGTAAAATTAAGTCGACCTTAACTTGTTGACGATTGTTTACAAACAGACGGAGGTATATACATTTTTTTTCTGGAACATGAAATACTTTATCCTTGCTTAATTAATGAAAGTATTAACAGGTGTTCGTATGGAATTGTGCTTAATTAAGTATAATTAAGGGCGTGGTTAAGCGGTAGGTATGTACAATAACAATTTAAAAGAAAGCTATAAAAATATGCACGGAGGAAAAAGTTAGTAGATAGAATGGAGGAATAGATTAATACATCGCTTTTGTTTATGGAAACAGCTGGTAACTTTATGGCTTAGATCTTAATTTGTTGATTTTTGGATTAACGATAGCGGAAAAAAATTGAAAATACTTTTACTATTTAAAGCATACGCTTAAGCGACATACTGAAAAGAAATAAAAAACATAAACATTAATTTTTAGTGTATAGTTTTATGAGGCTCTTATAACTTATTTGGATATGTGTGCTTGTGCATAAGGTATGCATATGAAATTTAATACTCCTATAAAACTATTAACATATTTTTCTTTAATATGTACCTAAATTTCAACCGCAGTGATGAGGAAACAAAATTCCAGAATTACAGTTCATGTAGTTCAAATTATTTTCGTTTGCGAAATTAAATAATATTTTGATAATAAGTGGAAGTATCGCAAAATATCTCGCCAATGTGGATTAAAGATTTTTTTGTTATTTTTCCTTGTTTTGCATCTTTTATTTATTATTCAACTCAATTTTGCAGAACTTGATTAAATCTTTTTCCGAAAACAAGGCTTTTGTCCATAGACTGGCTATTCACAGCCCTATGTTAAATTTGTTAAGATCATTCATTGTCTTCTTTTCCATATGGGTACAGCTGTATGTTGTTCTTCACTAATGAAATTTTAAAAATTTTTTGCAATTTCATATCATCTCTTAATTTTCTGATTAAATTAACTCTTGAATGCAACTCTATCCCAAATGTTTGTTCTGTTTTAACTGAATAAGTTTTTCAGTTACTGTACGTACGAAAATTTCATAATTGTCCATAGTGAAAATGTTCACAATTTTCTTCCAGCAAGTTGGTTTTTTGTATCAAAAATTGTCCAATTCCTTATGACCTCTAAGATGTTCGTATTGCTTTTCATGACACCAAGTATGGTTTTAAAGGTTTTTGTAATGCAATAGTGTTTGGGGTCAAAAATATAACCTTTAGTATTAATTATTATTAATTTTCATAGGATGGCTATTTCAAACATAGGTCGTTTGATAAATAAGGTAAAAAAGCAATAGAATGGCCTATTTCCGAAAAATTATTTTTCATTTCATGCTGAAATATTATTTTTTATATGAAAAAATTCTGGGTTATACAAATGATTCAAAAGTATTTAGTAATATAATCCTTCTGTGACGGGTTGACACCTTAGTACGTCATCTCCTCTCTCCTAAACCTGTATTTATTTACTCCTGGATTTAGGTCTCTTCTAAATCTTTCCATGGCTTCTTGATCCATGCAGTTTGTACATGTTTTTTTTCACAACCAGCTATATATCTATTGTCCTCTCATCATTTTTGAAACTTTCATTTTTGTTTCCACTGGTGGTCAAATTTGTCAGCCTATTAACCCAAGGATCCAGCTGTTACCTTCTCACGTGTCCAATCTATTGGCATTTAAGCTAAGTGAATCTTCTAAGCACCTCTATTACATTGGTTTTCCCTCTAATCTCTTCATTCCGAAGTCTACCTATCAAAGCAATTCAGAGCATATAATCTTTTCCATTGCTAGCTGTGTATTTGGAACTTATTTACTGATCTGCCGACACTGGTCTTTGTTTGGAAGTCACATGTAAGAAACGGTAATAATGAACATGAATTGTAGGCTTTTCGTGTTAAATTAATAAGAATTTCTTTAGATCTGAGAAAAAGTCTCGAAACACCGTGAAAGTGAGTGTAACTTTTCAAGAGATTTCGGCAGTTTGTTTTGCCTTTACGAACTAAATTTTGTGCCACAGATACATATATTAATGTAGAAACGCGTTCCAGTATTTTTATTAGAATTTTTCTCGCACTCATTCCTTGGTTTTGTTCAGTTTCATTTTAAGTCTTCGTGAATTTTATTTCATTTAAGTTACCCTCCACTTCTTAAAATATTTATTTCGATATTGTTCGGAATTAGTCCATTTTTCGACAATTGCGCCCAGTTTTATTACAAATAAATTAAACTTCAGAAGTTTGTGAAATGTAGATGAGATATTTTGAAAAGTGTTACTTTTTTATATAGTCCACATTCAGTTCATTTATCTTAGTAATAAAAATATGGAGTGGTCTCCACTCGACTTTCTCGCATATTTCTAAGTTGTACTAGACAAAATAAGACAGATTCACATTAGGATTCAGAGTGGTTTTTCAATAATTTTAATATTATATACACATGCATATTTAAAAAACATAGATAAAAAAATTACTTTCGGTTGGGCAATTGTCCTAAAATTTGTTATATGTGAGTTTTTCGTTATTTCCAGAGCTAGTACAAAATTTGAAACAAATATCTTGAAGCAAAAAGGCACTTTACTTGAAAGAGTTTCACTTCCGTTTCAGGTAAACAACTACTTCCGGTTGAGGGATTAAGCTAAAATTTGTCATCTGTGAGTTTTTAGTTATTTTTGCAGATGGTACAAAATTTGAAACAAATACCTTGAAGCAAAAGGGCACTTTACTTGAAAGAGTTTCACTTCTGCTTCAGGTAAACTACCACTTCCGGTTGAGGGATTAAGCTAAAATTTGATATCTGTCAGTTTTTCATTATTTCTGAAGCTGGTACAAAATTTAAAATAAGTACCTTGAAGCAAAAGGGCACTTTACTTGAAAGAGTCTCCCTTCCGTTTCAGGTAAACTGCCACTTCCGGTTATCGGAATTAACCCAAAAGTTGATACGAGTTTACTTTTTTGCTCAAATGACTACATAGCAAATTTCATCGAACTAGCTCAAGTCGTTTTTGAGTTATCGTGTTTACACACACACACATACAGACAGATAAAAAAGCAAAAAAAGGCCAAATCGACTCAAAATCACTCAAAACGTCGAGAATCATCAAAATCTCAAAAAAAATTTTTTCGCATGATCACTATACTTTCTCTGCGAGAAAGTAAAAAAGCCATGTATACCTATTCAATAAAATTCGATTTTGAAAAAACAGATATTTCACTAACAAGTACAAAATGTGAAGAATATTATTTGGCACATACGAACGAAGACTTGCATAACAATAATAACTAAGGCAATCATTGCCCGAAATTGATCAATCATTTTACTGCCTCACATCAGCTCTAATAGAACCAGTGCCAATAAAATCAAAAGAAGACAGATCAATTAAACTCTTATTACAGTAACATAAACTCAATGTCTAATAGTGTGAGGAAGTAGGTTTTTACGTCCCGCAACCGGTTTAAAGTAAACTCAAGACGCCAACAGCGAGATGTATCGAAATTTATTGAGGTGCTAAGCGGACCTCATAGGTCAGTGATAATGAAAATATAGAGAGAGTAACGGAAACCATTTCATGTAAATGAAATGCAGCCATTTTTTATAATAAGCACGCACGCATATATAATTAGGAGAAACGTATCATTTGGGCCCGGCCTGCCTTAGAAATATATTTTTTTGGCCAGAAAATAGAATCATCGGAACTCCCCGGAACATCCTTTATTCGCAAATTTGCAAATTTAAATTTCTTGTGACATCAATGCGAGCCCATAAGGCGACACGAGAAGAAAACCATATAAAAACGACTTTCTCTTAACGATTTCTTGTTAAGATTAGCACAAGATACTTAACTGGCGATGTGCTAAGAGTCACGTTCCAATGTTTCTATAAGAAATAAAGTTTTAACAATAACTATACATCCCGTCAAAGATAAAATCATGCATGATAAGTTTTTTTTCAATCGATCTTGTTGAGGCCAAACTTGCGCCCTTTACTTTGAATACCAAAACGTATTAGAAAACAGCTATTATAATGGAAGCAATTGAACGAGAAGGTTAATATAGGAAAGTGTACCACATAGCGTGTAATAATAAACTGTCATTAAAAGTAGAGTGCAACTTGTAATTATAGCACCCATAGTAGTATTCAACTAGACATGGAGGATTCTCATCGCAACTTAATCAGAATATAAACCTGAATGAGAAGAAGGTAATTGTATTATTGGCCTTTTAAAGAAATGTTTGTAAACAAAACAAAAACATTTCTTAAACTCGTGTAAAATATGTTTGCCCTTGTTTAACGAGGTTGCACGTATAATCAGTACATGTCTATTTGGTTCTTTTGCATATGGAAGCCATCAAATCCTGGAAGCCAATATTTTCAGAACGAAACTTCCCACAATTAATTGGAAATGATAATCAGGAAGCAATTAATATATTTTTTGATCATTTTCTGTAGTGTATAGCTCAGCGGAATTCCTTCCCTAAACACTTTTAAGAAGGCAGGATGTATTGTAGTTTCCGCGTTAAGATAATTTAACTACAGACTAGATCCGGACATAAACAAGATGTCAACCATTTAAACATTTACGATTTTTTTTGCTTTCTTTAAGTACTCATAATTAGACACTTAATTAAGTAACACACCATTAAAACCTTATGGCCAAATTTCATAGCTTATTTACTTTTACTAGATTCCTCAAAAGCATGCCGAGCGTGCCGGCGTTAAAAAATATCTGATGCTATATTTTCGTAAGGTTAATTTCGTTTTAATAATTAACTTATATTTAACAATTAAGTTTTATGGAACGCTTCGTACTAGACTCATGTTTTTCATGCTCTATGTGCTGTATTTTAGTTTTTTTTATTATTAATTAACATGCAATTTAGAATAAATAAAATTAGAATAATCTACTTTCATCAGGAAAACGTACCACATTTCAGGTTCCTGACTATCCTTTAAAGCATCGTTCCTTTCTCAGCGGTTCATTTCACAATTATTGCATTATTGAGGGTTAACTTTTAGAGAATCACAGATCACATCTTCCGTATATTATTTTTTACGAATCACCAGGAAACAGAACACTATTTTTAGACACCACTATTCCAAACTTCGGTTTTCTTCTTTCGACGTTCCTAGTAATAACGTTGTTGAAACACTAATCTTCCAATTTTACTAGACCGTACCAACTTCTTGTAGCTGTTAAACCAATTCGAAGCGATGGTAACAATGATTCTTTTAATGAACAATCAAGGCGCGCAGTGGCCAGTATTATTTAGCTTCTTGGTAGTACATTGGTACCACGCTTGTAGCACGTTGTTCGAATACAAGATCGTGAGTTATTTAGCGCAGTGTGAGGCGAAGAAGCAAGCACCAGCTGGCGAAGAGTGTTTTTCGAATTGCAGATCTAACCGGGGACTTGCGAGGCAGCGATCTCGAAGGCCAGTGGGAGAAATACATAACAATCTCTGTGACGATTGGGACCCTCGAGGCAAGGAAGCCAGATGAAAGTTCCTGTGATGTTAGTCTATTCGGTCTACCACTAGACTACACTAGCTCTAATCTGAATTCTTCTCGAGTTGTCTAGTTTTTGTTTCACCCGGCAATTATTTTGCAATTTACGTGCCATCCCGAGCTCCTCATAATGCTTCACTTTTCCGGAGATGGAATTATTTCATTTGGGAGCACAATAAAACAATTAGCTCTGCTGATTCAGATTTTGTTAGAGAGTACCAAAATTGCGATGGCACCGGCGGATGGCACAGAAAAATCGAAACTGACCTACAAACTTGGACACGAGACGTCTGCTCGGTTATGATGTTGTTTCACTGGCTGCGTTCGTGATAAGAAGAAATTACCACCTACTAATAGAAAAGTTTAGATATCTAATGCGTATTCTTATACATCACTGACGATGCAAATGTATGCAGCAAATCTGAAAGATTATGTTGAAAGTCATTCGATTTGTCGTGGTACTTCATACCGCCGCCCCATTTCATCACAAAATCTGGAAAGAATCAAACCAGTAATTAATAATTTGATCATTTATGTTGACTGAAGAAAAGAAGATTAGCATAACTGTTGAGATGCATTCCTTAAGTAGAACTGGCAATTTACCTTCACACATGTAATTGTGTTCATATATAAAATGACATACAGCTTTATTTGCCATTTTTTTTTCGTAAAATTATGTTTCTAAATGTTTTTAAAAATTACCTATAAGATATGGAATGAATGGAACTATTTGGTGTTTTTATTTCTTTTTTGGAATTGACCTAAAAAAGATTCATCTGTATTTGTCTTCTCTCGTCATGTCCTTTAGAAAAACGATCTTTGGTAAATTCTTTGCTTCTGGTCTCTTTCTCTTCTCCATTTAACTGGCCTCTAGGTATAAGTGCATGTTTGATTACATTATGCTGAGGTCTCCCTGGGGGGTACTTTAAATGGCCGAAACCTGGTTTGGGCAAGTCCACCGACAAACTAAATTTCTCTTTAGAGTATGTTTGCATTTGTTGCTTTTTTTCTACCACATTTTTTTTCTCTTTCGCTTAGTGCTTGCGTTGTTTTCAACGGTACCTTTTTTAGCTAAATATAAAAAAGTTAAAAAAAATGGAATCCACCGATTCAGGTTTTCTGAATTTACCGCAACGTCAAATAAATTATTGAAATTTTTGGTCTCTATACCGCACTTTTGCGACGACCTAGTTCTTCTAATCGAGTTACATAAATTCTCGTCAATCGTAGATAAAAGAAGTGTACGTTTAAATTAACAGTGGATGTTGTTTTATACGGAACTTGCTAGTAACTTATTAAATTTTTTTCTTCTTTTTCATTAAAATCTCTTTCTTGTGCTAGCAATTTATTCTGGTGTCTTGTTTTCAAAGCAAATATGTACCCTTCTTAAAGAATATAAAGATCCGTACATACATAAAGCCTTATTAAGTTATGAAAAGCAAATATATATTTACCTGTTGACCCAATATCATTACCTACATAACCCAATACGAAACAATATCTATGATTCAAGTCTAGAGAAGGTTTGAGCACAATAGGCTTTATTTATTTAAACGTGGTCCGACGTTGTTCTATTCTTGATCTAACACCTCAGTTTTCAAGTTATTACTGTGAAGGTAATCATAGGACCAGCTTAATTAATAGAACTACGACGCTTATCAGATTAAATATTGGGGTTGAGATTTAATAAGAAAAGAATAAGCCAGCAGCAGAAGGTCGCGCCATATGTCGTCAAAAATCTGGAAAATGTTTCCAATTCAAAAGCCCAAGCAGATGTTCAAACACGGCGCGTGCTTCCAGAAAGGTGGTGCCGATTCTAAGAAAAATCAAAGGTAGAAAAGAGTCTCGAGCGAGGCAGGT
>JAWQRP010001161.1:0-20681 GCA_033557875.1 Quadriops clusia | reverse complement strand
GGGCTTACGGTTGCGAAGGTCCGGTTTAACTCAAATTATGAGCGGGGGGTAAGATCTTTTTTTTTTTTTAAACATAGGGCGCCACCAATTTACTTACTCCGCTATCCCGGCAACCTAAATTGGACGGCTGATAAGACCCACTAACTTCACCTCGTAATCTGCATGTAACAGGTTGTATAAGTATATGTACCAGCAGGAAGAGTTAAAATCGGTATTAAGGGTGTCGGATTGCAAGTAGTTGTGATAACAGGTAGAATTCTGGTTGAAGGGGATGACGGTGTAGACTGAGGTGTAGCAAGTATCGGAAATGATTCAATGGGAACGTTTGAAATTTCGCTGGTATTCTCTTGGCGTGGAATTTCGGCAACAGAGTCAACGTGGTTGTGTTTACGCAGATTTCTTTTTGATCGCAGAATCCGTTGAGTGTGTTCGCTATTCGGTTCTATTTAACCCAAGAAACAGTATAATACTTAGAAGAGGCGTGATAGCCCTGAAACGGTGTTGAAGAAAACGGTCCCTGCTCGGGCACCTAAAATGTGAGGGATTTCTTGGTTGGAGGGTACACGAGTTCTTTATTATTTAAAATTTTTATTGAAAAATAAAGAAAATAATCAAAACTTTTTGCTGAACTTTTAGTTCTCTAATTTTTATTCGACAGATTCGAATCAACAGCATCCTGTTGTTGTCCCGGACAAATCAATAATAATTTATTACAAATTTCAAATAATTAGATTTCGTTTTACGAATCGATAAGGAGTGGTGAGTAACGAAATGACATCACGAAGGAATATCGCTTCGTTACAATAGTACTCACCAAAAGAAGCAAAAAAGTTCCTATGGACCTCTGTCCGATGTTTAAGCCCTATGAAGATGCAGCTCGCTTCCCCTCCCTTCAAATTAAATTGGCTTCACGAAAACCTGCATAAGTGCTATCTGTATGCTTGTTCCCCTCTATTCTTTTTTCCTTGCCACGCCGAGCGGGCTCCGGTGGATGCACTGATGCAAGTCAAACGTCCGCAATCACTCCAAAGGTTAAAACAAAGCAATGAAACTGACCTCGTTGAATGAAAACACCCCGTAAAATCTCCACCAAAACCGTTTACCCCTTGACTACCTGAATTTTGTATAATGAGATTCATTTAATCTGAATTTAAGAAGCCTTTCGTTCACAACAGAAAATACCTAGTTTGTTGATTAATTAGTATTACCTTTACTGGCGATTAAAATTCAAACGGAATTTTTTAAAGTGAATTCATTTACTTTTCAGTTATTTTGTAATATCTAGACTTTGTGTCATTATTATTGTTATTCGGAATGATGCAAAGGGTTGAGAGTTTCGTCACGGTTGAAGTTGGTCATGTGTTTCGTGTATCTGAAGGCCGATCCGGACAAACGTGAACCTAAACGATGGAATAAGAAAGAGACGTGCGATTGACATGCTTTGGAAATAATTAAGCAGAAACTGGCTTGTTTATTGTTGTCGTCCACCGTTAATCCTCATTGATGACGTTACTCAGCCCATTTACGCAGCTCGCTAACGCCAATATTGAACAACCAACAGTTGTGCGCACGTGAAGCACTTCGAATTAACCCACCAATACCCCCTTTTACCGCAATATTTATATTTTTATTTGTTCGCAAGCCGTTTGAAAATTAACTGTTTCTTTCGTTATTTTTCCCAATACGTCCTCAACTGTCAGCTTTTTTTTGTATAATTTAGACTTCCGCCTATATTACTGCTCCATTCCTAATCAATAAATCTTCGTTTTATTTCGACAGTAAATATTCGTAAATATTACTGGAGCCTGACAAACACAATTTTAATGAGAATTGTAATTTTTCATTCTTAATCGCATGCTAAATCCCTCACAATATAAATAGTATTGTATTCATGCAAAAAAATCGAAATGGAGATTTTGATAAATCTTCACGTTTTGAGTGCTCCTGAATCTATTTCACTCCTTTTTGCTTTGATGTCTGCTGTGTGGATGTGTGAGTGTAAACACGATAACTCAAAAACGACTTGAACTAGATTAATGAAAGTAAACTCGTATCAACTTTTGGGTTTATTCGAATAACCGAAAGTGGTAGTTTATCTGAAGCGGAAGTGAAACGTTTTCAAGTAAAGTACCATTTTGCTTCAAGGAATTTGTTAAAGCTAGTACAAAATTTCTACTATCTTAAAAAATTTCGAAAAACTTACAGATATCAAATTTTAGCGTAATTGCCCAACCGGAAGTACTCTTTCTTTTTAACAATTTTTTAAATATGCATTTGTGTATAAATATCAAAATTATTCAAAAATCGCTCTGAATCCTAGTGGGAATCTGTCGTATCTTATCTAGTACACCTTAGAAATATACGAGAAAGTCGAATGAAAACTACTCCATATTTTTTGTTAGTAGACAGGAAACGTGTTTATTGATAAATAAACGACTTTGAAAAACATAAAGAACAAATTTATTTAAATGGAGCGGGAACTTGAAAGGGAACAGAATAAAAATGAACGCCATTTTTGGAAAAAGGTCATGTATTATAAATAAATCAAAATATAAACTCACTACACGCTCCCCGGCGGAGCAGCGCGCGGTATCAGAAAACATTTAAAAATAATTTTAATATATAACATCGTCTTAAGGCGCTAATAGAGAGAAATAATTATTCTATTGTTAAGCACATACAGCTCTTACATTTACTTACAATATTTTACTTACAGTTACATACACTTAAGGGTTACGCACATGTCCTGATGGAAATACGTACATAGGCAGTAGAGGGAACGAAACCAATGCTTAACAGTAGAATTTCCAATAAATATTAAAAATAACTATATAACGAGATCGACATAAATCAGCTCATTTCGTCAACCAATCACATTTTATACATCTCATAACATTACGCAATAAAAATTAATTTTAAATAACAAAAAACAGTCTCACTTAGCATAAGTAACATAATATCAAGACGGCTTTCGGAAAATCTATAATACAACGATTTGGACTGGCTCGGCTATAGTAGTTCATTTGGCGTTGTATCACTGAATCAGTCACTGCACCGGTCGTGCACTAGCACGTGACCTAACTCACGTTCACTTGGCTGTGGGCCAACTGGAGGATGTCCTTCTTTTCTTTGGGGAAACGTAGCTCTCGCCCGGCCAGTCGAGCTGACTCGAGCTCCCGCTCGGCCTGATTCAGCTCGCGCCGCAGTGCGCCTGCGCACTCCTGCTCTCGGGCTATCCAGTCCAGGGCCATCTGCGATCTCATGTCGTCGTCCAGCGCTCTGTTTGAATAATGGGCTACCACTTCCTGAGCAAAAAACAAAACGATATTATTAGGATCCTGTTTAAATATAACTATACTAATAATATGTTTGACAACGTCGTAAAATAATAGTTATTTTAAATTACTACAAAGTTCTACCCGTTGCGAATCATAAACTACAGTAGAGCGTCGATTATCCGAACGTTGGTTGTCCGGAACGTCGGTTATCCGAACATAATTTTCAACTATTGTGATTTAATTTAACCATCTATTACCTGTTCGTTAATGCAAAAATTTTTGGTTAAAATTGTTTATTTATAAAGTATTAAATTGATATAAGGGACGCATCATTCCTGTGTTGATATTTAAATTGGCTGTGAAGAAAAAAGGACAAATTGTTCAAATGAAATTGAGCGATTACTTTACTAAGAAGCTATGTTAGGTTAAAATATAACGTATATAAACATTAACACATTATATACCTACTTGTTTTTCCTACTGTTCTGTAAAATCGATTATCCGAACAAATCGATTATCTGAACTACCCTCGGTCCCAATGAGTTCGGATAATTGACGCTCTACTGTATGTATACCCTTATTTTCGTGTTGAGGTGCTTCTAAATGTAATTTGTCTATCATATTTGAACTTTTCCGAGTTTGCCATCTTCGTTGTCTTTCTCGAACTAGTTATCTTCGACTTTCCTATAGTCTCTCTTCCATTATTCAAAATCAGGAATTATAAAGAATTAAATGAAAAATATCCGCTTTGACGTTTGGGGTTTTCATAGCATGATAAGTTTCTGACCTGGACAAGAGATGGCGCAGCAGTGTCATTTTGACTAAGGCATTTTGAAATGTCTACTTTATTTTGCTTAACTTAAAATTAAAACACACTTGAAATTTAGAAGACCTACTTTGTGTTGCTATTGATCGGGAATTGGTCTATGATGCAAGAGGCCGACGTCAAATAAATGAGTAAACAAAGTATTGTTTTCAAACACGCAACATTTCGAAGTTGGAGCCGTGATAAAATTTTTTTTTTATCAAACCTCCTTCAGAGGTAAAGGCGAAGGTAGACTCAACACTGAGGGAGTTTACTCCTTCATTTTCAACTACAAAATCGTGGTTAGCAGACTTCAAAAGTGATCGTACACCGATAAAAAATATGAACAACATTAATACAAAAAAATAGTAGAGAATTTTTATATTTTGTGGGTTCAGAGAATTTTTATGTTTTACTATTCCTATACTTTAAATATGCATTCCAATTTTATAAAATACAGCTTCTGATTGTAAATATGAAAAGGTTTAAATTGTTCATTTCGTTTATATGTCATAAAATTTTATTGATTGCTTATACAATAATTGTTCTTATCGACTTATTAGCATCAAACAATATTGCCTACTTTATAATATTATTATAAAATAAAACATCAAACAGTATGGAAAATTACTGCAAATATTTAAAAATAAAAATTGTAACTTTTATGCCCACGGAAATCAGTTCTCAGATACACATGCTTGGTGATTTTCGTTACGGGTCACAGGTTTGTATCCAAACAATTTCGAAGCTCTTGTAATTCTTCATAAGAGAATTTTGAAAGTGAACTAGTTTTGCGAATTTCTTACATATCAGGTGGGTGCCGTTTAAATCTTTACATTTTTCTTTAATATTTGGTATAGAACATATGATGGAATGTTTCTTTCTGGTCTAAATATATTAACAATTAATATTTTATATTCAATAAAAATAAAAATGCAAAGAATTTAGCGGTACCCACCTGATATGTAAAAAATTCACTAAATTTCAACGAGTGCACTTTCAGAATTCAAATTAATAAAATAATAAATAATAGAAAATAACATCAGTATAAATTGAAACGCTGTGGCTGTCGTTTGCGTTTTATAGGTTATATGCGTTATATGGGTTTATATGGGCATTTATGTGACCTGTATAGTCAAGTTGTAAAAGAATTACCTATATTGTTTAATAGGATTGTATGAACGTTGAAAATAATTATGATTTTGTTGTAAGGTGTTAGCGTAGAAAATACCGAATGGTAAGATACTTACCCAAATATGAAAATATAAACCAATTTTTTTCCAAAAATTATTGCCCCGCAAAACTTATCACAACCTTCAAAAAATTCATTATAATTAATTTATGTGAAGATTGTGGTACGTTTTGCAGGGCAAGAATTTTTTTACAAAATTGATTTATGTTTTCATATTTGGGCTTCAATGATGTACTTCAGATATAAAATGCATTTAGAAAAATCGGGAATTTCATTGTGAACCTAATGTTATGTACGGTTTAAATATTGTTACTATTTCGTGAAAAATAAGACGTAAATTGATATGTAGCTAGTCAATCAAAGTGAACGATAGAAACAATTATTTATTCACATAAGTTGATAATTCGCTAAATAAGAGTAAAATTAGATTTTAACTAAATCCCTAGAGTTAAATTTTTTTGAAAAGAGTATCAGTGTTACCTTGTATGTATAGTTAGGTTCACACCTATTTTTTTAAAATTTGGGCATAAACCGCACATTTTATAATAGAAATATATTAGTGAAGCCCTAATATACCAACATAAACTTATTTTCTTTCCAATTTCTTGCCCCCCCCCTCCCAAATTGTACTGGTTGAGATATGAGTATATGTAGAATTTATACAGTGTGGGCCACCTAAGACGTTCACCTTGAATAACTTTATTATTAATAAAGTTAGAGCAATAAAAATTTCAAGGATTTACTCAACGCATAAAGGGCTCCAAAAAATCTTAGTAAAATTATTGTCTAACTCTTCTACTTTTCGCGCATGCGCACATCAAACTTTAAAAACCATAACGTTGAAACTTTTTTTCTTTACCTGCACCAAATGAGTGCGCCTATTGGCGAACGACCGACTTTTGCCGACCCTGAGTTATTTTGCTAAACTCACTCAGACGTATCGTCATTCTGAATTAATCAGATGCATAAATTAGAGGCTGAATTATTTTTTTCGCAATATCGGTGCCGTTGTACGCGTAATCACCTCGGGACGGTAATACATATTATTTTCGTGAATATCGTTTATAATTATGTAGTGGTAGTAAATAATAAATCTTTTTTAGGTATAACAACAAAGTAATTGGATTATAGGACATAAATATTGTATGATTTATGTATTAAAAATGGCAGATTATGTTTTTTTGTGTATTTGTTACTATACAATATTAAATATATTTAATAAAAATAAATAACAATTTTCAACTAGTAAAACACTTTTAAATTACTGGCGCATATATGACAATATGTAGTTTCAAAGTTACTAGAAAGGTAGTTATAACTGCAATATTTTTCTATCAGTGTACAAGAGCACTCAAGATCTTGACGGAAGACTAAAATCGGCGGCAACCGATGAAATCACACAAAAAGTCGACAAAACCATTAATAACAATACGTATGATAGTTATGAATGATAATTACGAGTAATTGCCGATTTAAATTGACAGAGGTAGGTGACACTACTAGCATATCGAAAAAATAACTGAACATATTTTAGCCATTGTCTTGGAGATTAGAAAATTATGAGTAATGTTTAACTTTTTACTAGTCCAACCCAACAAACTTTTTGAAGGGTTTCGTTACTGTGGACGCGATCTGGATTTGCCAGCCTACGTACAAGATCAAGCGGTAATAGAAACAGTGGACACTGAAGGAAAAATCAACGCAAAAAAAGCAGAAACCGTTTTGTCTGCTCAAAAGGTCATGGTCACAGTTTTTTTGGGACCCCCAAAGGAATTTTATATTTAGATTTTATAAGTATAGATTATCTAGAAAAGGGCTAGACAAACAACGACTGATATTATTCAATTAGATCAGTTGAAGAAAAAAAATAAGAAAGTACTGTTTTATCAGTTGTGCCGCTACACCCTTCAGTAGATTTGACCCCTTCGGATTTAAACTTCTTTAAAAACATAGGAAAAAATCCATGATGAAAAGAAATATGGGTTCAATTCCAAAGTCTTATGAGCGGCGAACACCTATAAGACCGGGCGCAAGTTGGGACGCAGTTTGGTGAGGTGAGGTGACATGACTCACCGTGAGTTTTTGACAAATACAGAAATAAATTCAACAGTGGATGCTCACCCTGCGCGTGAACATTAACTGTTGCATTTATTTCTATGTTTCTCAAAAACTCAAGATGAGTCACTTCACCTCACCTCACCAAACTGCATCCCAATTTGTGCCCGACCTAATAGGTGTACCCCCTCTTTGCAATTTTAAATTAAAAAAAATCACTCTAGGACCCCATTGTTATATTGTAATCTTGTTACAACCGTTGGCGCCCGTGCGTGCTTGGTTCACGCGAATTTAAATCATGCGATTGGCGCAAAATATATACAGGGTGATCTGTTTTCAAATTGCCAGTGTGTGGAGACTCACTTCTCAGGGTCGCCAACGCGATCACCCGTCTTCTAGTATTCCAACATGTGACGTTAACCCTTCTTGCTAATATCTATTGATGTTCTTGATTGGATAGGAAGGGAGGGTTGCAATGGAAATTTCCTTTATCTCATGCAACGTTTCGACAATAGTTTATTGTCTTCTTTAGGCTACAACATATATCAATTAATGGACACATGAACTGAAGCCAGAAAAGACACAAGACAGTCTCCCCCACACACTCACCTGCCAAAGATACGGAGGTCCCCAACGGTTATAAAACATACAAAGGGCACGCTCATAAACCACATCCAACTCAAGCAAAGGGAGGAACCCAGTGCACACCGGCACAAAACCATGAAAACAATGGTTAATCAACCAACAAGATCCAATCCACTCTCAGCTCACACTACAAATTAAAGACAAAATGGCCAAGGATTCCCTCCTTACGTCATCGTTGGGTGTGTGGGGGAGACTGTCTTGTGTCTTTTCTGGCTTCAGTGCATGTGTCCATTAATTTTGATTGATGTATGTTGTAGCCTGAAGAAGACAATAAACTATTGTCGAAACGTTGCATGAGATAAAGGAGTTTTTCATTGCAACCCTCCCTTCCTATCCAATCAAGGACATCAATAGTGTTCTAGTATGTGCTAATCGGGTTTGTGACCGTGAGAAGTGAGTCCCCACCCACTGGCAACTTGAAAACGGATCATCCTGTAGTATAGTATACCACGTGTTCTTTTTGAAATGTTTCATAAAAACTGCGGCTTCTTGGTCGCATCTTTGCCGCCTCTTTGAAGATTAAAGACCGCCGGATTTTTTGCGTTACATTTCAATCCGAACACCCAGTATATGATATACAATGGTTAACGGAAAAAATGATCGTGTGGATGACGCGTCTATCGTTATTTTGTTTTTTAGTATAAAGGGTGATTCGAATTCCTAACAGAATTTAAATAAACTGTTACGGTTCGTTTATTTTTTTTAATCTCAGTTCCAGTTTACTGCTAGGTAGAAGGGCTTCATTTAAACTGGTGGCACAAATTGAACCCGCTCCCTGGAGCTGGCCATTTCTACAATCCATGATAATTTCGAGACGTATGTATCCTCCATTTCAGATTGGGGCCCGAGATTGCCATTGTTGGGTGTTTGTTTTGGCTTTCGTTTTTGGTTCGACCAAGAAAAGGAGCAAAAGGAAGGAGATAAAAATTCGTCGGCGAATTTTACGAGAAGGTGTTGATCAATTTAAATGAATGGAGAAATTCTGCAAACTGGGATGTTGAGAAGAATTTAATGAGCCGTTTTGACTTCTCCGTCAAATATTTGGGTATTGTAACATTTTGTATTCGTTGAAGTTGTGCGAAAGGGATAACATCCGTGAGTAATTTTTCTTGCACTACACGAACGCCCTCATAAAGTCTTCCTTCTTGTAATTTTAGCTTTGAAGGTCGGGGCTTACAAACCTGCAGAATTTTCCAGGAGATGCTCAAGTAAAAATTGGTTTCTGGGAGATCTCCCCGATATTTTCGTAATTCGAAGTCGATGAATCATCTGAAGACGTCTTCTTGAGTAATCCTGCAGATTCTTTGTAGAGTTACTACGGGTGGAAGGTTAGGTGTTATCCAATTATCAAATTGTGTTGATAATTTTTTTTATTTGTAAATTTTCTCTTTGTGTAATCAGTTATAGCTAAGTTTGTTGCTCATAACCAATCTAACCATCAAACTTAACAATTTTAGGTTATGTTTGCTGTATAGGGATTGGTAGTTTACTAGTGAAGATCATATCCTGGTAGCTGTATTACTACGTTTATAGGTATGTAACCATGTTATATAGCCATGTCGAACGGAATAGGTATACCAATATGTATACGTATACACGTATGTGGCTATCGAATGAAAATATGCAAAGTATACAATTCAGAGTGTATCGTCACTGCCGACACCCCTTAGTCGTCGCCCTATTCAATTGAATAACCAGGTGTGTGTTCAACCCACGTAAAGCCCCCATTGACTATCAACCCAAGAAATTTAAAATTATCCTTTATGGTCCAAAGTAAGGTCCGTTAGTTAATTGTAAAAAATGACAAAGTTCATTTTCAGAATATATATTTTAAGTTATAACTAGAGAAAATAGAGGAAAGCTCGTTGAGAACTACACGAATCAGATGGGGTTAATAAGGGTGGGAATGGGAATTGACATACCTGCCGGCTACACTGACGTTCCCTCATAGCCTTCAAGCTTCCGTTCCAATGCAGGAGCTGGAAGACAGTCATCAACTCTTGGAACTCGAGCATGGTCCTTCCTTTGTTGGACTCCAGCATGAACCTGAAGGCCCCAATGCCAGTGTTAGGATTGTCGGCCTCTTCGGGGTCCCCCTTGAAGGAAGCCCTGGCTTCAGCCACCGCCTTTTCGATGAAATCGTCTGATATCCGCCTGGAGGGGTGTTCGTTGAAGACGCTGTTCATCAAGGCGATCTTGGCAGCGCTCCGCCTGGCCTCGGCTTTCGTGGGACAATTCTAAAAACAAAGGCAAACAGTGTTTATGTTTGAACTTGGAGTAAAGCGCACGTGAGAATTATCCGTTCGTATTCAAGGCATGCCTCAAAGTAAACTATAGAAACGGGTTTGACTTTACACGCCGTATAATGTAACTTCCATGAAAAATTGTAATGCAATTTATAAAGTAAATAGAAGCTATTAAAGGTCACAGAACTTATCTTGTTTCTGGCCCATTGTGCGCCCGAGTGTCACTGAAACGTAATTACGTCCATTTCTATGTCATCTCCGTTTCTAATCCCTATAATGAGACAGTACTGAATGAAAGTGATTTTCTGACGAGCTCTTGCTATAATACGCGCGATAAACGATGCAAACAAGAAATATGGACGCGTTATGAACAGTACTCTATCGCAATAGCGTAATTGCAATATATGTGGAAACTACCGAGTACGTAAAACTGTTTCGCAAGCCTTTCAAATATCTGTATCGCCTGTAAATGTATGCACTCGTATATACAGGATGATCTCTTTTCAAGTTGCCAGAGGGTGCAGTCACATTTCTCAGGGTCGTCAACGCGATCACCCGTTTTCTAGTATGTACCAATCGCGTTGGTGACCGAGAGAATTGAACCTCCACCCACTGGCAACTTAAAAAAAAGACCATCCTTTACGAGTAGTGCCAATTTACGAGAGATTCCAGGCGACCAAATAGCCCAACGAAGGCACTTACTGAAATCAATTCTCATTCGTCTTCTACCTGAACCTCGTAGTACCATTTCATTCAATTACAGCCTTTATTCACACCCACTTATTATATTATGCAATTAATGCAGTTTTAATTCCTAGATAGAACTGCACACATTTTGCCACGCTTAGAGCTGTGCGGGTTCCGTTATGGCACTCACTTTACGGATTGTGGTGTTTTCCAAGCAATGCATTAAATCTATGGAGATAAGGAACGGGCAGCGTTAGGTGTAAAAGTCCATTCCATGCTGGCACCATACCAACCAGTGAAACCAAAAGTTTATGACGTGGATCTCTGCGGTAATGTTGAAACTTGCAAATCGAATTCATTTCTCGCAATTCTCTCGCTAAATTGGTTCTATTATGCTGTGTTCATTAGTTCTGTTAAAAGGTGTACTTTCTAACAAGACAATTTATATTTGATATTTTTGTCCTGGATAAATTGAAATGGTTCCTCTTTATTCTCGACTTTCACGTTCATGATTCTCTTAAGAAGGTTAGACTGTGGAACAATAGGCTGGTTAAGAGGAGAGGAAAGTATACAAGAAAAGATTGCACCAGACAAGATGCTACCAGAGAAGATTATACAGGAGAAAAGTGTACAAAAGAAGACTGGACAAGAGAAGACTGGACAAGAGAAGACTGGACAAGAGAAGACTGGACAAGAGAAGACTGGACAAGAGAAGACTGGACAAGAGAAGACTGGACAAGAGAAGACTGGACAAGAGAAGACTGAACAAGAGAAGAATGGATGAGAGGAGACTGGATGAGAGGAGACTTTACAAGAGAATATTGTTCAGGAGAAAAGTGTACAAGAGAAGACTGGACAAGAAAAATTATAAAAGAGAAGGTTGGTGAAGGCAAGATTGTACAAGAGAAAACTGCACAAGAGGAGACTGAATAAGGAATTATTATACTAGATAAGTTTGTACAATAAAAAACTTATCAAAAGAAGGCACAAGTGACACCAGTACAAAAGAAAACTGCACAAGAGAAAACTGTACAAGAGAAAACAGTATAAAAGAAAACTGTACAAGAGAAACCTATATAAGAGAAGACTATACAAGAGAAAACTGTACACGAGAAACCTATACAAGAGAAAACTATACAAGAGAGAACTGCACAAAAAAAACATTGTACAAGTGAAAAGTGTAAAAGCGGACAGAAGAAGACTGTACAAGAAAATACTGTAAAAAAACGGCACCAGAGAAGTCTATGGAAGACATGACAAACAAGAGAAGTTGTCCACTTCAGGGAATCGCAATGTTAATTTTCCAATTTCTAGTTTAGACCAGTCTTGGATTATCTATTGAAAAAACCATGATAACATGATCTGCAAGCTCACAAGGAAGGTTCATTTTGAAGATAAATAAATGCTGAGCAGTGTGTAAAAACAAAAAAGAACGGATGTGGTAGGAAGGTGCGAGCAACAAAACAAACATGTTAACAGGTTTCGTAAGCGGTGAACATAAGAGGGAATGAGTGAGACTGAAGAACACTGGGAGCACACAGCTCGGAAAATAGGCCAATGAATATGCACAGATGATATGTCGTCTTCCACAATGGCATGTCGTCTTCGACAATGACACTCGTCTTTGCCAACTCCCGCGGGGACTTCCCCATCGCCGTCGAACCGCCAGAAGCGAGAGGAATCAATTGCAAACAATTACTTGTGGGAAAATTTCAACGTGCCAATCATGCCGGCCTCGTTAATGCGGTTACTTTTTCATTTTCTGCATCTATCAGCCGACCAAGGCAACCTATTACTCGATGTCGCCTTCGCTCAACGTCTGGTGCTTGTTTATTTCACTCGATACTTCTCATGAATACCGAACAACTGGAAAACTGCAATAGTTGCTCTGATTAGGTTTAGCTTTCAGGTCAGATTGGAAATATAAGAACTAAGAAAAGACTTAGAATCATTAAGAGAAATACAGAAAACTGACGTGGCCTACCCTAATCTGACGTAACCTAAAATAACCTAACGTAACCCATATCTTGGGTTTCTATAAACTATAATAATACCAATTACCAGTAATAAAATTAGTAATAGCAACGTAATATAATCATTAATTTCAGTACTACCTCCTCGGTAGTACGTGCTCGAAATACATACATGTATGCACAGCCACTAGCATTAACTTTTCGCAACAAATAAATGATACAAATATTATTAGTCAAGTTTTCTCATTATCCAGGTAAATATGCAAATCCCGATCATAACGAGATTTTGATGTTCAGCGTTAAATTAACGTAACGTTACACCGAGTGACCTAGCATAATCAGCGGTATTTTTGCGCCAAGAACGTTTTACTACAGTTAGAAAATAAATTAGAACAATTAGAAATGTAACCGATTTGGAATTATTGTAAAAGAGGGATCAGTCGGCCGGTACTTTCATAGCAATCGATTCAATTGGCAATAACATTGTCAATCCCTAAGTATTCACGCCTTGTTGCTTCCTTTCATGAAAAACACATTTCAATTTTGCAACAGAAAATGAACATAATTAAGTTTTTAAAAATAGGACCCATGGTCGATGGTAGAGGTAATGGTACTGTTAGAAATACTGGTACAGGTACTCGTACAAGTACAGGAACAGGTACAGGTACTGGAAAAGGTTCAGGTAGTTGTATACGTACTAGGACAGGCACTGTTATTGATACTAGTACTAACCTCTTGGTACTTGATGGCAAAAAGGTGGTTGTTGCAGTAAGAGGCTGTAGATTACTGTTATGTTCAAGATGAAGGCTGGAGAAGATTAGATAATCGACTCACCTGATAGCTTCCAAAGCAGGATCCACCTGGCAGAGTGACGTAGCAGACGTAGGGCTGCGAGCTGGAGGGCACCGACTCGTAAATGACGAGAGCACCGTTTCTTAGGTCTGCCCCGCGGGCCTGTTTCATCTGCCAAAACTCCTGAAGAGCTTCCACCACGTTGACTGAAACAAAATCGTCAGTTTCAGTTGGCTTCATTGTTTGCCCGGCCATCTCGGCCGGCGCTCTGATCGCTCTCATCCTACAGAGGTTTGAGCTTGATCTACACTGACGAATTGATGGTATTGGTGACACGATGGTTTCGATGGACGTACTAATATTGCACCGAGCATTCGACAAAACCTTCGACCGACCGCATGTACATATTAGGCAATCACTCGATGGTACTAGTTAGTACTAAAAGTCATACCTAGACGGACGAATGTATTAACTCACACTTGATGATTGTACCGTTTCTGTAAGGTACTATGAGACGAACAAATGGTATTATTAGATAGACGACGGCACTACTGGATAAAGAAAGGTATTATCAGATGGATGAAGGTACTACTTGGTGAGTGAAGGGTACTAGCAAATGGATGAAGGTACTGCAAGATGGATGAAAGTACTGCTAAATAAAAGAAGATCCTACCAGATGAGTGACGGTACTACCAGATGAATTGAGATACTATCGAGTAGACGACCTATGTTACGCGAACGTAAGGTAACACCTACTAGTCGGCGGTGCTACCCGGTAGACGAAGGTACTAACTGTTAGGCGAAGATGTTACCAGAATGACACAGGTGTAATTTTAGTAATTATATCATATTACTAATGATATCACTAGTAACGGGATCACTTTAGTAACGGCATCATTTTAGTAACGGCATCACTTTAGTAACGGCATCACTTTAGTAATGGCACCATCTATTAAAGGTATTATTTTAGTAATGGTATTATTTTAGTAATGTTATCAGTTTAGTAATTTAGTAATAGTTTAATTTTAGCACAACAATTTAGTAGTGTCACTTTATTTAGATCGGTACGATGCATATCACTTTCGTTAAAACAGAACTTAGATAGGTATAATTCTAACTAAAGAACAATGCTATGCGGGTAGGAATAATTCTTCCTAGAAAAACGTTGCTAGTTAGTACGATGAAGCAAATCTATCGATCTAATGAAGTGAAACTATCTGTACAATTAAGTTATCAGTATAACGAAACGAAACTATCAGTAAAACGAAGCGAAGTTAACAATATAATGAAACGAAACGAACGAAGCGAAACTATCAGTACAATGAAACAATAATGAAACGAAACTATCAGTATAATAAAACAAAACTATCTGTATAATGAAGCAAAAATATCAATACAACGAATCGAAGACATCGGAATAATGAAACGAAAATATCAATATAAAGAAGCGAGGCTATCGGTATAATGAAGCGAAACTATCAGTATAATGAAACGAAGTTATCAGCATCATAAGACGAAACTATCTGAATAATGAAACGAAACTGTCAGTACAACGAAGCGAAGCTATCGGTACAGTGAAGTAAAATCATCAGCATAAAGCAACAATGCAATCACATCTTCATACTGCCAGCACTATCGTTTTACAAGTACCAATGATTTTGGTAGTACTCGAGCATTGACGAATGTTGTCACATCACTGGCAGCGAAACTGCTATCACGAGCAGAAAAGGCGCGAACTTAGTCGAATCTCCGGCAGGTTGTTTCGTTGACGATATGCAATTGAGTACTAGGGTACTCAACGCGAGCTCGTGATAGCGATAAGGAAGAAGGAGCGGGTTGCGGTCACGGCTGCGAGCCCGGATAACGCCGAGGGAAGTCGAGAAGAAACAGCTGACCGTGCTGAGGTGCCGGTACCGACATCGACGGCGAAGAACCGAGTCGCTGGCACGAATTGGAGACCGTCCCAATGGTGCCAATTGGTGGCGGAGACCGTCTAGGTGCTATGGAACCACGCCAAATCATTTCTCGCCAATTGTCAACAAAGATTTCGTCAGCTGTAGCGGGACAATTGGTGCAGAAGTCTCGCCGACGGCCCTGGTACTATTGATAGTACTACGTACTAATACTAATTTTCCTGCTACTAATTCAATTACTCCTACTACTAAATGTACTACTCGTATTACGAATTTTTCTAGTGCTGCTACGAATACTACTACAGCTACTACGAATTCTTCTACTGCTCCTACTAATTATAATACTGGTAGCACTAATTCTACTAGTGCTACTATTACTTCCACTAGTTCTGCCACTAATGTTAAATACTACTGATAGTACAAGTGCTATCACTATCAATACTAATATTAAGGAATAAATGGAGGATCTAACAATTTGTAACTGTGGTAACGACTATTGTTTTTAGATGATGCAATACATTGTCAATATAATAATAGTAGATGCTCCATACTGTTCAGTATAGCTTGATAATGTTAATTATTACTTGATAATGCCTGTTGAGGGAGGATGCATGGAGGATTGAACGTAAGAGGTACATCATAGGGAGATCCCAGGAAACATTATGTGGTATAAAAACCATTTAAAACGTCTAAAAATGGTATATGGTCTATATTTAAATGTAGAAAATATGTATTTATATAAACATAAATATTAATAACGTTTAGAAAACGTATTTGATATACCTTTTTCAACATCTTTTAAGATTAGAACGTTTAAAACACATTTAATAAATGTTTATCTAAATATATACTTTTTTTATATGTTTTATATAGGTACTAGTAAACGTACCTGTTCTTCGAACAGGTTAAAAAGTGCATAAACTTTTTGATAATCATGAGTGTGAGAAATAGTAGAAGAGTAGAAAAGAGATGAAGACGTAGTTAGAAAATAAAGAATAGGTATGTCAGTTCTTCTCTTAACTATCTCTTCATTTCTTTTTCGTCCCGTACCTTCCCTTAGAGTCCTTTTTGTTCCGTCCCTGCCGGTGCTTCTCCTTCCCTTCTCGTAACATCCCGTCCCGTCCGATCCCGTCCCGTCCGATCCCGTCCCGTCCGATCCCGTCCCGTCCGATCCCGTCCCGTCCGATCCCGTCCCGTCCGATCCCGTCCCGTTCGATCCCGCCCGTCCCTTCTCGTTTCTTCCCGTCACGTCCCTTTTCTACAGTCATGAAACGTTTTAAGCTTAAATCGTTTATAAATACTTTCATAATATGTATGCATCTACTGCGCATATATTAGTACAGTCGTCTGCAGATTAAATGCATACGATGAACCCATTCTAAGCGACATTCTAACAACCCGTTCACTTGCCGTAGTGCTTAAAATTTATTCACCGAATGTATTTAATCTGCACATAGTGAATGTGCCCGTTCCCTTGTAAAAGTGTCAACTTGACGTTTAATCTAAAGTTATACACTTGACAGACGTCAAGTTGACGTTAACCTAAAATTATAAACTTGCCAGACGTCAACTTGACGTTAACCTAAAAATTAGAATCTTGACAAGAATGGAAATACAAACGTACTAAAGTATTGCTTCCATGAAAACTATTAATATACAGGACATTTCTCTTTTTAAAGGTCAATTCTCACTATACGTTCCGTTTCCAATCCCCTCCTTGTACTTAAAATTATCATTACATGTAAACGATACCTTTAATACGCATACGGAATAGAACGGAAGGTGTGTATTAATGCAATGATTTACATGTAACAATAATATAATGTAACGGAACAGAATGGAAAGGGAACGTATAGTGTGAATCAAAATTAATATAGACTCAAAATCACACGTCCATGAAGACCGATTTTTAAAAATGCGTCGAATTTAAGAAAGTTTATATTTTGCTCCAAAAACTAACTTCTTGATCAAGTATCTCGAAAAGCGATTTAGCGAAGGCCTAAGACTCAACAAAGTTTCAGTTGAGCCAGTTTTAAAACATTGTGATGATAAATAATAGACAGAAATAAACCGCAAGAAATAATTTGCTATCCAAAGTAAAATTTACAACCTGGTGTTATTGAAATAAACATCCAATATACTCATATCTTCTACATGTTCCTGGGACACGAATTTGTACCGATCACTTCTGTTCATTATAATATATTGGACGAAACGTCTGAAAAGGGGATTGGCCGATCCCGAAACTAGTCGCAATTTAAAATATATTTACCGAACAAGAAATTTAATTTATTTACCATGAATTTATATTCTCTTTGTGGGGCAACTTATGAATTATACATTGCATATATGTTTATACAAAAATTTAAATGATTCATATGTATTTTATATGTATAGCGTACTACATATATATTCGATATACATTTTCACTGTATAAATACTATCATACATTATACACAATATGTACGATATTTAAAAAATCTAATTTATTCAAGATAATAAAAACTGTAATGTATAAAACACATTTAATATATGATTTAAAAGATTCATACATATTTTATATGTATAATATACTACATATATCCTACAGGATGATCTGTTTTCAAGTTGCCAGTAGGTGGAGGCTCAATTCTCACGGTCACCAATGCGATTAGCATATGCTAGAAGACAGGTGATCGCGTTGGCGACCTGGAGAAATGTGTCTCCACTCTCTGGCAACTTGAAAAAAGATCATCCTGTATATGCATTTTGACTGTATAAACACCATGATAAATTATACACTAATATTGCCAGTAAGCGTGATATTGAGGATCTTAACCATTATTATCACGATTTAATTTAAATTTTATATTTTTCTTTTCCTTCTAAGTTTGAATTTTGTCACTTCTCCTGACTTTAATCACCAGTAGCGAGATCTACCTTGGTTCCTGGACACCATTTGCACCCTAAGCTCGACCGATAGCGTACTTAGTGCCTGTTAGTTGTAAACGTTTTTCCAAATAGTTTTTAGTTAGGATGTAAATCATTTGAAAATTTAACTAATAATTTTAGAATGGCGAGTATTACATAAATTGATCATTTGCCGCACTTGTAACGAACTTTCAATAATTTAAGAGATATCTAATCCACGTTGTTTAGTTCTAGATGTTTATTTTGTAAGAAATTTTTTTATAAAATCATATTCACCCCTGAAGAAGCGACTTCGGTCGCGAGACGCGAAGGGAAATAAATAAAATGTAAATTATTCATTTTCATTTTAAAAAGTCTAAGTTCAGATATGAGCGAAGGAAGAAACCTGACTATTAAGTGTATCATATAATGTATATTATAGGCAGAACTCCAATAAGAAAGATAGTTACATAGTAGAATCTCAAATTCTTCATTTAGTAGCTTAGATTTAAACATTTATAATAAACAATATATCTCGCATAATTGTTCTGCATATAATATACACATTATATTGTACACTTAATATACTGTTTACAGGGTGGACATTTTTTAGTTTATAAACGTTTTTTTATATACATTTTTCAAACATCTATAATAAACTATATATATATATCATGTATTTGTTTTATATATAATAAACGTTGTATTATATATTTAATATAGTGTTTGGAGGGTGGACATTTTTTCACTTTTTATACACATTTCATAAACATATTTTATATCCATATATTAAATGTTTAATATACAGTTTCGTGTTTCCTGCGATGGCATGTCCAATAAATAGCGTTATCAATAAGAATGAGTGGTGGAGTCTAATATATTGGCGTGCTTATAAAGTAAAAAATTAATAATGCTTTAGTGACATACAAATAAAGAAATAAAAGTTGACTAACTTTTAGGGTGGTCTAACTGAATACACTGTGATGTTGATGCAAAATACAGGAAGTCGCACATAACCTCATTGGAAACAGTTGTTGTCTAAGCATCCACGAAGGGGCTAAGTTGCTCTCTTACCTCCGCAACGGAATCTTTAGGGATATTCCAAAGCCGACTAGAATACCGGTCGTCCAGAAGGAATGGGGTTAATAAATAGGAGTGCCTCGATCTCAACAAGAGTGCGCATCAGTACTAGTTTGATCACTGTGCGGAGAGGTTGTGACGATGCCCACTACTTGCTGCGCCCCTCTATGTAAGAGCAATTCAAATAAATTGACAAAATACATGAATGTATTTTTGAACCACAATACATACGTAAAACGGCAAAGAGAACATTCCGTACTACAAATGCCGTACCTACTATATGATATATACTTTAGTTCTTCGAATTTCTAAACCTCCATTTTCATTTGACTACATATTAACAAATTATACAAATATTCAAGGTTTCAAAGGTATAAACATTTCGAAACAACTTATTACGTTTTATGAAGTTGATATAAGTGAGTGTCCCGGAATAAAGAATGCTTTAAAAGTATATAAGGATTTAACGTTGACAACTTATTATGAAAATATTAAAAATAAGCTGAAAAATATTACCTTCAAAGAGATCAGGGATTTAATATAAAAATGCAGGTGAAGAAAATGAAGAAGTTAACGATTTGCTTGAATTGGAAACCAAGATAGTGGAAATTAATAATCTTTTCAATATTGTGGAGAAAAAGTTTTCTGAAACGTGCCCGATGTATTTTCTTTTGTTTTTGATGTGTTCAAATTTGTACATAAACACTGTATATGAATAAGTATTAATTATATTAATGTAGCGCATGAGAAAATTTAGAGTTAAATAGTATTATTGCATGTTATAGTTTTCTTTTATACTATATGTAGTTCATAAGGTGTATAACAGATGTCGCTCAAATTTTCTACCTCCTTTTACGTTTGGATTATTTTAAATTAATATGGTCAGTACATTATTTGATAGCTGAGATAAGCAACGTTTTATTGTGACTGCTAATAGGGGCAGGTATTTGAATTCAAAATTTTCTTTATTCATTTCACTTATACATATTTTTCACACAGTCTTAGCTGATGGCTGCAGATTGCTGAATTTCATCTTTGTTATTCTTGAACGAGCTACACATATTTTCTACAAATTTCATCTTTTCCGCAAATCTCATCATTGTCATCTTACCTCAGGAGATCATTT
>JAWQRP010001160.1:0-20693 GCA_033557875.1 Quadriops clusia | reverse complement strand
AAAATATAAAATATAATTTATAGAGTAGAATGTAAACAATGTGAAGGAATATATATAGGAGAGACAAAACAATATTTAGAGGCAAGAATGAGACAACATAACAACTCTTGTCAGAAAAAAAAATCTAATAGAATGCACAGCTTTAAGCATACATAGCATAGAAAAGAAACATGAATTTAATTTTAAAGAAGTTAAAATTATGAAAAATGAAAAAACTGTTACAAAAGAAAAATAATGGAATCACTTTTTATAAAAAAAGAAAAAAAATCGATAAATTTGAAACGTGACACAGCAAATATTAATAAAATATACGATAAAGTGATTAAATAAATATAACAAGAAAGGTCTCTATAATGTTAAAAACTAAGTCTATAGAATAAATAATAGATGGCACAGTAGGTATGTAAATAGAATAGGAAAAAGATAAAAAAAACTTATATAATCAATAAACAAAAAAAAAGGTTTAATCAGAAGTTGTTGTAAAAGTTCTGTGATGGAATTGAATTTAACACAAATTAAAATAATGAAGATTTTAATTGTAAATTTTAAAATGTAAATTAGTTGTTAAGTGGAAGTAATAAATTTGACGATGTTAAGAGTTGGAACTATAAAGGGAATATTTCAGAAGAAACCATCAGAAGAAGCCTAAATATATAGGCGAAACGTCATGGGAAAATAAATGAGTTGAAACAAGAAATTTTAATTTAAATAGACCTAAGAAATCAAGGAAAGAAAAAGAAAATAATATTTATTTGATGTTAGACATATTTATTTGATGTTAGACATATTTATTTGATGTTAGACATATTTATTTGATATTAGACATATTTATTTGATGTTAGACATATTTATTTGATGTTAGACATATTTATTTGATATTAGACATATTTATTTGATGTTAGACATATTTATTTGATGTTAGACATATTTATTTGATGTTAAACATATTTATTTGACGTTAAACATATTTATGTGATAAGAGGGCAAGCAATTAAACCGAATCTAAAAATGTCAGTTAAAATTATAATAAATTACAATTATTTTCAATTAAATAATAAATTATATAACATGAATAAAGGTTTATTTGCGGTTTATTAGGTAGGTCTTAGATAGAAATTTTAGGTCTTCTTGCAAATCTTCGATTAATAACTTTAAGGATAAACTAATGACAGGATTACCATAGCAAACTTTTGAGAATGTTATTAACCTAGCAAAACGTAAATATAATTAAGAATAAATAGACAAAACAGGAAACAAACCAAGTCTTTCATCTTCTTGTCTCTTGTATCTCAAATAGAAAAAGTACACAACAACGAAAAGACGTATACATCAAATTTCAAAGTACACACCAACGAAAAGATGTACGTGTATAAATGAAATTTCTGTGAAATCCGAAGTGGGATTCTTTCAATTTAAAATCTGACCTATTTCTTAGTACAAAAAAGTACCTTTTAAAAATGTTTTTTTTTCAATCTTCAAAATGTTTCTTAATTGCTGTATATACTGCTCTGTATATTATATATACACACAAATGATTTTCCCAGTATTCCCCCTTACGATTTATAATGTAGAAATAAGTTAAATAATTAAAAAAAGAGTCTGCGTTGAGTTACCTCGTTGACCTTTTCGTCTCACACGATATTAGGATAAAGGCGTTACCGGAAAGCGCCTCAGCAATATTTTAAAATTTTTATCGCACTTATTTGTCGCAGATGGATATGACGACATCGCCTGAAGCGTGTAGCAACCAATCAGCAGTTACTTTAGGGCGAACAAGAAGCAAACCTAAAGATGCGCCCTATTCGTCTTTCGCTACGATGAGAAGAGACCATATTATAGCAGATTCGATACCCGGCCCCGAAAGCTGTGTGTAATAAAAATAAAATAAAAGAAATATAAGAAAAACGTTGACTACCTTCCTGCGATCCTTTAAAGTACATTTATTCCGTTTTATAGTGTTTCTAAACTCTGCAACTTTCCTTTGTTTTGTTTTAAATAAAGTTGCCTGTGATACAGGAGTAGATGCCAAGTGTTTATTACTGACGAAATATTACTGATGAAATATTACTGATGAAATATTACTGATGAAATATTACTGATGAAATATTACTGATGAAATATTACTGACGAAGTATTACTGATGAAATATTA
This sequence comes from Quadriops clusia, assembly GCA_033557875.1. Lineage (NCBI taxonomy): Eukaryota > Metazoa > Arthropoda > Insecta > Coleoptera > Hydrophilidae > Quadriops > Quadriops clusia. Next base: position 18,542 of record JAWQRP010001160.1, on the reverse strand, counting down.
CTAATGAAATGTAATATAAAAGTAATAATAGAAAATTTATTTATAGAAGAAAACAATCAAAAAACTTATGAGCTTAAATTTACTCTGTCAAATGGTTAGTGAAAGGAATCAACGAAAATCATTACTAGGCCTATTCATTCATAGACGAACTTTAATGTAAATTTAATAAACAGGATTATTGATTTTTGTAAATTAACAATTTGAAATGTTTAGAAAGTAGTTAAAGTGTGAGTATTCCGATTCAATATAATAAAATTGTAACGTTCTGTTTACTAAAATAAGAATAATATTGCATCGATGGTTTCGAATGTATACCTGCGCTAGTTTCGCGAACAAATATATATTTTATATAATGTAATATATTATATAATGCAATATATTATATAATGCAATATATTATATAATGCAATATATTATACAATGTAATATATTTTATAATGCAATATGTTATATAATGTAATATAATTATATAAAACATAATTGTACAAATAAATGCAACATAACTGTCGACGTATTGCGAATAATAGCGCAATTTTTACATCCCGAATCATCGATAAGTTTTTATATGGATGTATGATAGTTAAAGTAGCAAATATATTACGGATAAGATGTAAACGCGACCTTTTCAGTTTGTAAATCTGTTTGACTGCATTTTAACCGAATTGAATTTACCTAATTAACTCCAAGAAGTTCCGCTATAATGACATTTTTACTTGATTATCGAGTTTTCCAGTTCGTTTGGCCCGGCGAAATTATTGCGGGTAAACGGCAGTATATATTCGCTCATTACAAACCAATCTTAAACTGCTCCATTTGCAATTGAAAAGTATGAAAATATTACTCTTTGGATTCAATTCCCCGGGAATGCTAAGCTAATAACTCAATTTCCAAAATGTAACACGGTTTTTCATTTGTAACGATTTTTCACTTGTAACGATTTTTCATTTGTAACGATTTTAATCTGTAACGATTTTAATCTGTAACGATTTTAATCTGTAACGATTTTAATCTGTAACGATTTTAATCAGCAACGATTTTAATCAGTAACGATTTTAATCTGTAACGATTTTAATTTGCAGCGATTTTTAATTTCGTTGCTAACTTGCTGTTACAAAATGTCTTTTTAACAATGTCCAAATACTACATACTCGAGAAACTAAAGAAAAATAGCCGTACTCAAAGTCCTGTTTAATAAGTTTAGTTATATCTAAAATAAGTATAAATTTGTACTTCGTACTGTCATGTGTTAACTATAATAAGATAACTCGTACTTGACCATACCGTGTATGATTATAGATTATATTGAAGTCATACTATTGCGACTGTTTTCTACATGTACAATATTAATTATAATGTAATGTAAATAATATATAGAAAAATGTCTATAATAGTGTAAGAGCTTTATTGCTGTGCAATAATGATACTGTAAATAAGGTTGTGCTTAAGTGAGAGAGAGAGAGAGAATACTGTGGTGTCTACTATTCGAGTGTTAGATGAAAAGTGTTATTTATAAATGCTTGGTCTGTGTAAATAAGGAACGAACCAATGAAAGTAAAAATAAATAATCCATGTGAATTTGTTGTTTTAATTTAAAAAAAATCCTCTAATAATTTTTTCTCGTCACTTTTCCATTTATTCATTTCCTTTACCTCGATTTCCGGTTTGATTAATAGGTAAATAAACACTGGTATTATTGTTGTTGCGAGTTGATGATATTTTGAACTTCAAAGCGATTGACGTCGTTAATGGAACTCTCCCCAAGTAATTTTAGTTGCTAATTTAAGGGGTCAGGTCAGGGAAAAGGTGCTTAAACCACAATAAACACAAACTGAGAAAATTCAATTGAAAGTTTTAATGCAACTACATAAATGTATTCCGCTTCACAAGATTCCGTCTTATCGGGTAGAATACAACCAAAACTGAGAGCATTACTTCATCATTAAATTACACGCGTGGAATAATAGGTAAATTTGTAAATTTCGATCTTAATTGTATTTTAATTCGAATCGAATTTTAATTCGAACCGAATTTTAATTCGAACCTAATTTTAATTGGAACCGAAAATTAATTCGATAGGAACGTACAACATAACGGAGTTATTATTTATTGTCGTAGTATCGTGGATTTGACGTTGGTTAATCTTTTAATTGTATTAAGTTCGTGAGCCGCAACAAATCCACAAAGCAGATGAGAGATATAATTGTTGAAAAATATATCAGCGCGGTTATCCTTTAATGCCCGTTCCTATTAGAGTATCAATGGGTCGCGCATATCTCTCCAGCACATGTACGCATTTGAATTTTTTATTATTTATTAAATCAAGCAGATTTTCCGACAGATTTCAATTCGCATCTCCCGCCCGGAATATTGATGACAATTCTGATTAGCTATGCCACTCGCACGCATACACCATTATTCTGACACTCTTTCCATTTTAATTTCAATACTTTTATTAAAAATTCACGCGGTGTATTGCATATTAATGCGATTTCCTATACAATCTCTGCTTGTTCTACCGAGGGCTATGATTAAACATCCAATTGATTTACATATTCCTGTATACACATTTTCGCCGGCGATGTTTATTTAATTTGTCGCTTTCCTATTTTCCTCCCGGTTGAAAAAGTAATGACTGCTTCCTTGATAGGGATAACGAGGAGTTTCACATTGAATCGGGAAATTTTGCATTAAAACTGTAAGTTTTGCATTAAATCGGGAAATTTTGCATTAAATCGGGTAATATTGCATTAAATCGGGAAATTTTGCATTAAATCGGGAAATTTTGCATTAAATCGGGAAATTTTGCATTAAATCGGGAAATTTTGCATTAAATCGGGAAATTTTGCATTAAATCGGAAAATTTTGCTGTAAACCGGGAACAAATTCCGATGAATTTCGATACACATCGGAAACGAACAAAGTTTTCTAAATTAGGTTGTCTTGTTTAAAGGAAGCAATTTAAAACAGATTTAAACTAATATTGGTTGGGATTTCTGTTTTAGGGCAAAATATTGGAGTAGATTAAAAAAATCTGGCAAATTAATTCTTTTTAGTTTCTTTTTGAGGATTTAGGCGAACCTTGAAATGGTTAGGTTATAGCTCAAAATAGAAGTTAGGTTATTTGATAAGAATGAACAAATTCAAGTTCAGTTCAAACACACACAGAAAGTGGAAGTATTATACATCGATTGATAAAATTCCCATGCACAATAAAACGTAGGAGAACGAGGCGGCGCAAAACAGCATTTTCCGAACGTTTTCTGAATTGCTTACTTTAAAAATCCGGCATTTTTCATTATAAAGAATTTGGGCCAATGGGACGCTAGGCGCTGCACTGGCTGGCGAAACTACAGCAATAAAAGAAATGTGAATTCATTTTGTAACGTGTAATAATGTCATCCGAGTCGGAGGTGGATAGCGGCGGATGTGAGGGAAATTCACAACTTGCTTTTATGCGGCTGTTAAAAGATGAAAAGGTACCGTTAAATAAATTGCAAACACCTCCCATTAAAACAGCAAAAGTCAAGCTCCGCGCCTATTCATTGTCGCGCGCGAAAAAACGTTTAGGAAGACCGTAACTGCCGAATAAATTCCAAGAAATGCTGTAATAACGTGAAGACGGAAATAAAGAGGAAGCGGATTTAGAGCAACTGCGAATAATACGTAATTGTTCTAAAACAACGGGGGAGGATTATTGAAAATATTTTCTATTTCCAGGGGACACCGAGCCTGAATATTCGCCTCTGTCCCCGACGTTCCCGGTTACCAGTTCGGATTTGCTCACGAGAAGTTAACCCTGCAAAATTTTCCATATATAAGTTTATTGTTGAATCAGTGAAACCTTCGCATTGCTTCAAAATGTAATGGCGCTTAAGTTAAAGGGGACGCTTTGTTTGGCGCTATTGCAATCCACTGCGATCACTACCAGAGGGAAAGTTTCGGTGAAGTGAAAGGTCAAATAGAAGCAATAGCCAGAAAGCCCTGAAGAGAAGAGGGTGAGAGTGACTCGAATGTATACCCCAGTAAACTGCGCGCATTGTAAATCATTTACAGCAACTCGGGGAAAATAATATGAACATTTTATATCACATTTTGTAGCACATTTTGTACCAGACATTGTTAAATTTTAACAAATGTGAAGAACATAATATGTGAATAATAATATTACATAACAATATCAAGTACATGATAATATTACATAATAAGTAATAATCAAAGCAGGTGTGGATAAGGTAAACAGCAAGATACCGAGAAATGAAACAGAAAGGACTAAAGTATCTGAAAATTGTACTAAATAAAGTAAACTAAAGTAAAGTGAATTTCAGGAAAAGGAGAAAATATTTATCCTGGCGAAAGAAGAGGGTTAAATGTTGCATTTCCACAAATAGGAAATTTCAGCTTTACATTTCTAAATTTCTAAGTCGTAATTGACATTTATTGCAAAGAAAATTGTATTTTCATTTATAATTGTGCATGTATGAAAATTATTCGATTTAAGCAAAATGTGACATTATCAACTAAATAATGCAATTTAATAGTTTCTTAAGAAGTAGCCCCTTGCTAATTCTACATAAGACGTATTTTAGAGACTGAAGATGCCATAAATCTAATTTTAAAAAACTAATACTGTATAAGAGCATCAATTTTACGAACGTCGATTAATCAAAACATCCCTTATCCGAACGTAATTTTCAATCTATTATTTTCAAATTTATTTTTGAGAATTCTTGGGTCTCTCAAATTAAACTGCAAAACCCTTCACAATTAACAACTTAAATTCTCATAATCACTGCCGCTTGGTATTTCGCGCGGCCCTCATGTCTTGATAACACGATTGCCCTGCCGCATGCCGCTTCCTCATCCTCGAATAAATGATTCTTTTAGTAATATTAAGAATAAAATAAAATTATTTTTCTTAATTGAACTAATAATAATTTAAAAAAAACGAAATAAACCAAGGCCTATTAAGATACTAAAGGTTTGAAAATAAGCTAAAGAAACCTGGGGCTATTAAGACACTAAGGTGTTAAAATAAGCTAAAGAATCCTGAGGCTACTAAGACACTGAAGATCTGAAAGACACTAAAGATTTGAAAGACACTAAAGATTTGAAAGACACTAAAGATTTGAAAGACACTAAAGATTTGAAAGACACTAAAAGTTTTATAAAAAGCTAAAGAAATCTAGGGCTATTAAGACACTAAGGTGTTAAAATAAGCTAACGAATCCTGAGGCTACTAAGACACTAAAGATTTGAAAGACACTAAAGATTTGAAAACGCTGAAAGTTTTATAAAAAGCTAAAGAAACCTGGGACTATTAAGACACTAAGGTGTTAAAATAAGCTAAAGAATCCTGAGGCTACTAAGACACCAAAGATCTGAAAGACACTAAAAATTTGAAAGACACTAAAAGTTTTATAAAAAAGCTAAAGAAACCTAGGGCTATTAAAATACCAATGGTTTTAAAATTTGATGAGGCTAATAACACAGTAAAGGTTTGAATGGGTCTTTTTAGTTTATTTTCAATCCTTTAGTGTCTTAATAGTCTCAGATTTCTTCCCCTTATGTTATTTATCCTTTATTGTCTGAATACCCATAAGTTTTTTTAGCATATATTCAAACCTTTAGTGTCTTAATAGTATCAGGTTTATTTGTCTTATTTTCAAACCTTTTGCTAATGCTAATGTAATATGAAACGAATTCAAAAATATACTTTGAATGGGAAATATTAGTTATCCACTAGAAACACGACCAAATTTATACCAAATTTTCTATAATATGAAGCCTTTAGTTAATTTTCATGATTTATTGCGTTTCGTGATTCAAGTCAATTTTTATAGAAATTAATTCATTATTCTAACGGTAAAAAAAATAATTTATAAACTACAATGACTGACTAATTCTAGGTAAATATTAAGAGCCAAGAAGCATACCAAATTTCTAACTTTTAAAAGTAGGTATATGCCCACTGCTGATTTTTTTTTTGGAAATTAAAAATAGGAAATTTGCTACCTATGTATAGATGAACAAGTTGACAAAAATATAAAACTCTGAAGAACAAATTTAAATGAAGCAACAAAAGAACTAAACGAGCTGATTGACTGTAATAAATCTATATAAAATATATAAGTACCTACTGCAGAATCTCATGGTTACTAATTCAACAAATATCTCTTTATAATACCATTCAGTGAAATGGAAACAATGTTAAATAATAACAAATGTAAATAATAATAATAAATAACAATAATAAATAACAATAATGAACGCAGATCTGGAGGAGGTAAACAGCCAGAGACAAAGAAATGAAAAAGAAAGGACTGAAGTATCTGAAAATTGTACTAAATGAAGTAAGTAAGTAAACTGAAGTAAAGTGAACTTCAGGAAAAGGAGAAAATATTTATCCTGTTGAAAGCAGAGGGTTAAATGTTATATTTCCAACGAATAGAAAACTTCAGGTTTACATTTCATAATTCGTACACCCTGACGAAGTTTACAACAAATAAATGAAACGTTGCAATGTTATACCATGGTATAATTTAAATGTATAAATACAATGTAAATAATTTTTAATAAGGACCTAAAATTACTCGAGATAAACAACGAAAAATATAACGAAAACTCAAGTATTAATCCGGACGCCTCCGCCAATTGTGCAAGTATGAAGATTACTTAATTTAGTGATGTTATCAACTGAATAATGTCATTCAATATTTCATAAAGTATATATATATATAATATAAAGAATATATATAATATATAGAATATATATAATATATAGAATATATATAATATATATAGAATATATATAATATATCCATAATTCTAATTGAAAATAAAGAACCTTGCCGATCTTTGGTTTTCACCATTTCCCACGACACTTGCAAGCGGAAAATACCTTTATCCCCGGTGACATCTACTTGAAAGCGGAAATAGACACCATCTTTTTACCTATTCTTGTTTTAGTTTCAATACTACAAAACTCAGATAGTCACCACATAATAAATTTTACAAATATCTAAATTTGCAAAACTATGTAGCTACCTAACAACAAATATGAAAGTACCTAACAACAAATATGAAAGTACCTAACAATGAATATTTTGTTAACGTCTTAACAAACTAATAAATATTCATTTACATCCGCTACCATTACGTATATCATTTCATCTAATATGTTGTTTGAATCATAAATACGCCCTGATCCTCTTAGCTCAATTTATTTTTACATAATAGCCGGCGCGGCGCGCGTGGCCGTCGTAATGATTTTTTGCGAGAGAATATAACTTAAATGATTTTAAGTTCATCTCCTGTATCGCATAATAACGGTATTGTTGTGAGGTTTAGTCTGCGGATTCTACCTTTTAAGTGAATATTCTTGAGTTAAACTGAAGAATTTCTAAGGCGCGGAATTACAGCGGAAGCCCGAGGCGCAAGCAGTGCTATTATAGGCAAATCCGAGAGTGGCACAACCCATTCTCGCTGATCCTCTCAGTGAAGCCCAGATAGATTCCCAAATGAGGCCGTCATCCGCTTTGACGATATTTTATGCGTAATGCGTGAGGAAAGTGCTAATAAAAACGCGGGACACATTTTACTGAGCTATTGCATATGTATATTAAATCTGCCGAGGGATATCTCAATAGGCGCAGCTCTGGAAATTTTCAAGATGACCGCATTCACCGTAAGGGTCATCTCCTTCCTAATGCCGCCTGTATTAAATAAGATGGCCTGAAAGGAATTTCGGGAAATTTAGGGCACAACATTTCCTATGCAAATGCGAATCGAAATATTTGTTTTCCTAGATGTCGGGTCGCCGATTTGACAAATGGCCGAACATCGATGAGAGACTTTCTTTACCTATTTTACATTTTATGAGAGGGCAATGAATGGCGACCTCAGGACTACCTTATTTTTTACTTCCTCTTCTGGCAAAGGACATATAAAGGTATCAACTGGAGTGTTTTTCCTCACAGCTGCTTCCACATCAAACTCAAACTTTTTCAAAGTCGCCGGAATGTTTACGCAAACATTTAAAAAAGGTTTAATGATTCTTTCCGTTTGTTACAGTTATACATAAATTATAAATTTATATATATAACGTATATAAATACGTATTTACTTATATAAATACGTATTTACTTATATAAATACGTATTTACTTATATAAATACGTATTTACTTATATAAATACGTATTTATAACAGATTTATATATTTATTTATATTATTATAGATGATCAATTTTATAACCAAGCCTTTTATCTACAACGACACAAATTTATTTAGCAAATGTTAATTAACAAAGAAATCCAACATTAATAAAAGCAGACGGCGCCGTCTAAAGATATCTATGAGAAGCGTTGGAAATAATAAGGTTAGTTTCTGAATGCAATGCAACTGCCGATGGCACGTTTAAACGATTAAACTTGGAAATATAACGATGAAGCTCTGGACATTTGAGATATTCAAAATCATTCCGAGAGAAACGTAGGAATGGGAAATTATTTCTTTTTATCGTTAATCACGTTTCGCTGCATTCGACCCTCGAAATTGCTATGAGTTCTCAATTTTTCCTATGCATCGCGTGATATTACGAAAAGAGTGTTATTATCGCACTATTATGAATATCATGTAAAATTCGAATAAATATCTTGTGGGAGTTCATGAAAAAGATCGGTTAAAAAAATAAAATACAGAATTTGAACTTTAGAAAACATAATATAAAAAAACCTTTCAGTTGTACGGGAATTTGTAATACAAAAATAATAATATAACGTAATATAATATCATATAATATATAATAACTAATTTAAATATAATAATAAATATTAAAAATATAATGCTGGTTACCTGTTGGCTACTCAGACGAGATTTCTTTGCTTCACACTATATCCCAAATTAGTTGTGTTATAATCGGTAATTCAGAGACAATGTTTCCAATATTTTTGTATTCCAAATAAATATGCTGAGTGACCTACGAGTAAGATATTTTTAGATTAAATTACTTCTAAATTACTTTACAGATATTTTACAACAAGAACTTACAAGTCCTGGAGTATCCAAAAACATAGGGAACTCATTAATCCTCTCTGCTCATCTTCTAAGGTAGTAAGTTTTCACTGCTTTAGAAAATATTAACTGAAAAAGAGCTTTAATTAACTGAAAAAAACCTTAAGATAAACGAATTAATATGGCACCTTTTATTGTGATCAAAAAGTGCTTTATTATATACATACATACTTACATAATTAAGAGAAAGCACGTGTGCATTGAATTTGCAAAATAGTCACAAAGTTGTCACACACAGAAAATAAGTAAAAAACTAGCGCACAAATTTGCATTACATTTACCCGATAAAATTCCACCTTCTATCGCCGCTTATAAAATAAAAAATTTCAAGAAATCATGAATATAAAAAATATTCACTCACCCGACGTTTTCTGCTTTTGGACTGATACGCTTGATTTTGTGAAATGTAACGATGTAATTATTACCATATAATATAGGTAATATTTAATTTCATCATATTTTTTGTTCACAAAATCACACTTATGGGTACGTACCTAGAACAAAATAAATTCTCTAATAATAATAATGATAATAATAATAATAATAATAATGATAATGATAATAATGATAATAATAATAATGATAATAATAATAATGATAATAATAATAATGATAATAATAATGATAATAATAATAATGATAATAAAATAATATAGTATTTAAGAAAATACCTTTCGTTTTCTATAGGTGCAGCTACAATTCCGGGTAAGCACGCCTGATCAGATTTTAAAGTTGTAAATCGAAAAACTTTCCAGTTATAGTTAAATTCATCATAGACAGAAGAACAAATTTCGCTTTGTAGTATATTGTTTAGAATTCACATTAAAACAAAATTGAATGTCCTGTTTTCACCGTGTCGTCAAATTCTGCTCTTGATACATTCAGAAGCAGCTAGATTTACCTGAAAAGAAAATCAGAGATAAAGAAAATTAATATTACAATCATTACTAAAAACCGAAACAACAAAAGAAGTTTTGTCAACAGATATTTTTAGATTAAATTACAGACAAATTACAATACAGATATGTCACAATAAGAACTTACAAGTCCTGGAGTATCCAAAAATCCAGTAAAGTCATTAATAAGCATCCTCTCTGTTTATTTCCAAATATAGTAAGTTATCTTCATTGCCATAAATATTTCAATTTTGTGTGTTACAATATAGGCAATTTAAATTTGAATTTAGAATATGGGATGTCATCTCATAAACCATATTTTCCTACAATATGTGTAGTGGTAATGTTTGTAAATAAAAACTGATTTTTAGGCATTTTTTGGTTCCATACTTTCGAATATTAGTTTCTCCTCATTGCCATTTTTAAAATTGTGCAAATAAACTGCAAAAAATAGTCTAATACATTTTTAAATTGAACACTTACAATAACAAGCTAATGTATAATCAATTGTGAAAGAAATATTTAAAAACAGAATTTAATAATTTACCTGAAGTAGTACAATCTGTAATTTTAGCTACAACACTAATATCCTTTTTAGTGGACCATATGAAATTTGAAGATATCCCTCATCTCATTATAGCAGATTAATTGGTGAACTGACATTTTTCACTTGCTTTAAATTTAACTTATAAAAAAAATTATTTGTTCCATTTCGACTAAAACCATCTGAGCAGATACTTTAATCTTCAGTTATTGCTGGGCAAGATGCATTACTGAATAAATTAGCATTGCCATATAAATCTACTAGAACACAGACTGTTACAGCTTTAGAAAATATTAACTGAAAAAGAGCTTTAATTAACTGAAAAAGAGCTTTAATTAACTGAAAAAGAGCTTTAATTAACTGAAAAAGAGCTTTAATTAACTGAGAAAGAGCATTAATTAACTGAAAAAAAGCTTGAGGTAAACGAATTAATAAATTAGTGCGATCAAGAAATGTTGCATTATATATGTACTTACCTAATACTTATGCATTGAATTTTCAAAATAGTGACAAAGTCATCATAAACTCGGAAAAAAGTAAAAATCTGGCGCACGAATTTGCAATGCTTTTAACCGATAGAAGGTGGAAAAACGCTAGCGATAATTTTTATTTTCTTTGCTCTATTTTTTTCTCTAATTATTTTACTTATTGATTGTTAGATTGTTTAATTTTGAAACCGTCTCAAAAACGTTAAAGCCATTTAGAGAAAAAAAAGTTGATTGCGCTCTTAATGTACTAGTAATTAATAAAATTAATATATTAAAAATTAATATATTAAAAATTAATATATTAATAATTAATATATTAAAAATTAATAAAACAAAATAAATATTCACTCACCCGACATCTTTTTCTTTTGGACTGAAACGCTTGATTTTGTGAAATGTAACGATGTAATAAGATATTATTACATAATATAGGTGATACTTCCTTGAGTTTTTTTTCAGTTCACAAAATCACGCTTAGGGGTACGTACCTAAAACAAAGTTCATTCATTTGAATTGTTGTTTATTTGAATAAAAGATTTGGATTTAAGCTTAAGAACGTAACACCATCAAATAAAATTTTTATATATTAAAATTTTTATATATTAAAATTTTTATATATTAAAATTTTTATATGTTAAAATTTTTATATATTAAAATTTATTACAATAATGAAAAAAAATATTACTTAATATACCTAGTATAAACATATTTATAATACACCTAGCATTAATAAATATACCTTTTGATCTCTATAGGTGAAGTTATGATTCCGGGTGAACAGGCTTGAGCAGATTAAAGTTGTGGATGGAAACACTTTCCGGATGGAATTAAATTCATCATAAACACAAGAAGCAATTCCACTAAAAAAAATACAACAAAACAAGTTTAGGCAAAAATATAAGGAAAAGACAACAATTTTAAACAATCTAACCTTGTATACAAAGTTGCATATATGCAAAATCAGTGGTTTATATTACGAGACAGTAAATAATATTAAAAATAAATAATTTATTGTTTCAATTTAGTTTAAATTCCAGTAAGGAAGAATTTATTATTTGTGCCAATAAAAGAGCTAAAAGTGCAGGTGTGCGAGAAAAACACAATATGAATCATCCCTAGTTGAAGTTTTTTGTCAATTTTTTGCAGCCGACCAAATAAATACTGCGCTTATTTTATATTTTTTCTTTGCATTGGTTGACTGGAATACATTGTTTTCGCTTATTTGGAAAAAAACAAGACGTATCTTTTCAAGAGGGCACTTAGCCGACTTTCAGGAACTTTATATGCGTACATTTATGTATATAATGTACTATAATATGTATATAATGTACTGTAATATGTATATAATGTACTATAATATGTATATAATGTACTGTAATATGTATATAATGTACTATAATATGTATATAATGTACTATAATATAATTATAGTATAATACCAATTATAATGATTTGTGCAAATATTTAATCAAATGTTCCGCAATAACAACAACAGGGGCCATTTCTATAGACAAAATAACTAAAATAACTTTAAAAAATAGAAGCGTTTATGAGAACGTATTTTCGACACTTCGCTTTTCTTCTAATTGGACGATTTCCATAACTTAGTCGTAGTTTGTACTTCAACTTACTTCAATAATAATTTTTAATGCAAATTAAATGGTCTAACAGAATATCAATGGACTAACAGAACATCAATGGTCTAACAATACCCGAATTCTAAAATGAACAAAATTTTGCAATTTGAAGAAAATAGTGGCTTATGAATACCTTCAGATAGGTCGCGGCCAGCCGAGGAATCGCTGTTTCTTCGAAATTCTTCGTACTTTCTCATTTTTCACACAAAACTTTCAAAATAAAGTAAAGAGATACGTAAAAAAGCAAAACGGCAAACGTCAACTATGACAACTGTCATATCTTTGAAGTGTCAACATTTGATTGGCTCACGAGGAGAATTAGTTTGCGATTTGGCCGCTAGGAGTTTTAAACATAGGTGGCGCGTAAATGATTATAATGGATTTACTTTTGATTTTATTTTCTACTTATTGATTGTCTATTTCATAACGAACAATATAATATATATAATATAATAAGTGTATTAGATTTGCAAAATGAAATGTACTTCAACTGAATTTTTGAATTTGGCGCAAAACAACAATAAGAAATCAAACGATGAGAACCAAAGCCAAATTTTCATTTGTCAATTTAGAGCTCTCTGATTGGTGGTAGCCAACGAGTGCATTATGGGTAGAGCGCTGGCGCGAATATTTAAAATTCAAACCTCTAATGTGTTATTGAGATTCAGACGAGGATTTTAGAATAAATCACTTAAAAATATATTTAAAAAAGAAATGAAATAGGAATAAAGGATTAAAAGTGCAGACTTACCAAATTTATGCATAAAGTCCTTTCTGGTCCAGACTCCTCTTGGATTCTCAAGCTAGCTAGTCCGACATTTGCAAAAAGGTGGTTACTTGGGTAGACTTGGGAATATGGAAAAGCAAGAAAAATGGATATTAGATAGGAATAATCTGATTATAGTTCATTTAGGAATATTTATAGCATTTAGGAATATTTATAGCCGTTTACAATAAATGTATTTATTGCTGGATTCTAACAAAATATTAATTCCAATATAATTGTACAACATTATTTGACATAAAAATATCTTCATATATGACTACAGTTAAAAGATTTTACTCCAATCCATTCGTAACACAGAAATGCAGAATTAAAAATAATTGTCGGGTTAATTCTAAAACCGATTAGAACATACAACCGTTGAAGGATACAATTAATCAACGTTTTACATTTGCGTTAATATAACAGGTGTTTTCGTAGTTCAACAATGATGGCAAATTAATTTTTTGGGTTTTTAATTTTTTTTCTAGTTAGTAATATAAATCTAGCTTGAAGGTATGCAGTAATAAATGCACTAAGAAATACTCATACCTGATGAATTTATGTTGTTTAAAATTTATTTATGTTGTTTAAAATGAATTTAAGTTCTATAAAATGAATTTATATGGTATAAAAATTCCAAATCCAAAAAAAACGTTAATGGAAGTTAAAATACGAAAGTTAAACATACATAAAAATCGATGTTAAAAGTTGCTAAAGCAACGACAGATAAAATATAAAATTACCTTTCTTTATTATATTCTCTTCATAGCCGATAGGCTCCAACTCTAACTCACCCTACAGGTACTGCCAACTGTACGGACCATAAACTATAAATTACAACAATATTCACTAAACGTACTTTACAAATTCATCACTCTATATTTAGAATAATACAAAACGCCGTAATCTACCCATAAATAAAATTATTATATAATAAAATATTATATGTATCAAGGAAAATTTACTTAAAAATCTCAATAGAGGAGCAAATATTAACAAGTTAACAAGAGGATAAAAATACTTTTACATGATACTGCACCCTGTACCATCCTGTGCAGCCGATTTCTCTTCACTTGAACTCTCTACACTTTCTTTATTACTCGGAATGACTACAGATTCGTTGAGTTTCTCATTATTTAGCGCAATGGGAGCCGTATTTTCGCTTATTTCCTTACTAATTCCGCTCTGTGCAGACGTATCGTGATTGGAACTCGTTTTCCTGGATCTGGACGGCCCCGGGACTGATACTTTGCTTAATGTCGCAGAAATGGCTTGCTGGTGTTCCAAAATTTGTTGTTGCTGTATTTTAGTCGTGAGTATTTTTGAAAGGACGGATATTTGATTTTGTATTGCTAACATAAAGGCTTTGTATCCAAGACTGCGAATAATAGATAAATGTAAATAATAAATTTGTACACATTATTTATTATTTAAAATTAATTTAAATTTCAAATAGAATTAACAAAATGAAAAACAACCAAAATTCAAACATAAAAATCAATAACAATAATTACCAAAGTTAATAATTGTACCAAAACGAAACGTTGAGTAAAATGTAAATATATATTTATGACCTGATCACTCAATAATTAAAATAATAAATAATTAAATATAAAAGGTCAAAGAAAAACTAAATTTAGATCTAATTTACACACATATTATTAAGTTATATGTTATATAAATTATCGTAACTTACCATTCAGTGTGTGTCCAATAGTGAAGAATTTGAAGCCCTTGCTTCAACCTAGACACAGCTTCTATAGACTGATCCATCGATTTTGCTGCATTTACTGTCCTAAGTATCGCCATTGCATCTCGAAGCAAAACCGATATGAGTAAAGACCATTCTAAGCAACTGGCTTCCATAAACAATTGTAATAAATACCGCAATTGCACTTCAGATCGGTGAGAGCCTTTGTTATCGACGTTCGATACCTGTTCTAAGATTTGAGGCGACGGCACTTCCCAGTCTTTACCTAACGAATCGGAATCTTCGCCCCAAACAGAACTAATCGTACTCATCATAGTGTCGTCTACGAAGTTACTCTTCAACTGAGTCTCCAAAAGGCGAATGTTTCCTCCGCCGAACAACTCGCTCTTAGTAATCTTAGGCTCGTATAATTGAATTTTCTTATCGAAAAAGTGAATATTTGGATCGAATAAGTTAGTTTTCGGGTCATATGAAGGAAGCTTTTTCATTAAGTCGTTCGACAAATCAAGGTCACTTTGAGTGATATCACTTTGCTCTTCTCCAATATCGGTATCGGCAATTTGACTTGAAGTTTCGTAAAAATTGTATTGTGAGAGGGCTGTGCATGGTAAGCCTTGTATACTCATGTAGCCACTATCGCCGACTCGACTCGGTGGTTTGTTTATGTTGTTTAATTGGGGATCTATGTGCAAGACCTTTAGTCGTTCTTCAATGGTTATGTCGTCGCCTTGGCTCTCAGTTTGCGACTTTGCTGTTAAAGAATTTATTATATTTATTATATGTATTATATATATTATATGTATTATATATATATATTATATGCATTTTTATAATTTAATAAATATTTTATATTTTAAAATATAATTTAATAATAATAATAAGACCTACATGAAACGCTAGGCCTTGGCAAAACATTTACTGCCGGAGGATAAGGCCAATTGAACTCTTCATGTAACTGCTTTAAGCCAGTTACGAAATCGTCAACTCTGGCCGCTCTGTCCTTTTCTTTTGCTAACCATGCCACTAGATGAAAATCTAAATGTGCAGCAAAGTACCCAAGATCGGTTAGGCGATGAGAGGAAAGCAATCGTCTAGCATGTCGTTGAAGTATAATATCAATAAAAAATTCTTCTGCTGTACTATTTGACGACTCTCTAAAAATAGAAAAACTATTAGATTTTTCCTGTAGATAATCTATTAATATAATCTTATAATCTATACTTATAATACAGATATATAATTTTTACATGCTCCTATAGTGAAAATTAACACACGATTGCAATTAAGTACATACCTGTTATCTCCTTTACTCGAAGTCGTCCCTGCCGGAACAGATTTTTTCCGTTTAATAAGAGGAGATTCCCCGATAGTAATGCTACCTCGAGTTTCTGGCATCTTCGGAGTTACCGTTGTGCTGTAACTGCGAACTCTAGAACCTTGCACATTTCCCAGAATAAGAGAAATATCCTCTGCGTTTGGACTAACTGGCGGTGTTTGTTGTGATAGTCCGAGTTTAGCTGGTAATATAATGGAGGTCCTAGGAGATTCTACGTCATTAGGGTCTATTGCTCTTAAGAATCTAACTAAGTCTTTGGCCAATTCCCATTTGGATTGGTCTAGAGCAGTGTCTAAGAGCAAGGTTGCGTATTGCCTGCTAACCGATGAAGCCTCCAAATTCTGTAAGGAAAGAAAATGATAAGAAAAGTTAATAAAAGATGACTATAAAAAGAATATAGCATAAGTTAACTTACAACTTACAATTGTATATGTATTTATTTTAATTAGTTCATTTGGAGCATTTGTATGTTATGTTAAAATTGTTTTTGCTTGATGTATCAGAAAATATTTTGAAGACTATCTAATCTATTTTTCTATAGTCTCATTCTAAATTTAATTAGAACTGGGTAATTTTTTTGTTTTTCAATAAAAACAAGTATTCTTGAATTTAAATCTATTATTTGTTTAATATATTATTTGTTTAATATATTATTTATTTAATCTATTATTTATTTAATCTATTATTTATTTAATCTATTATTTATTTAATCAATTTAAAGAGTTTTATAATTTGTATGTGTCTAATAAAAAGTTGTTACTTTCATGTTTTATGTCTATTAATAATACGTACTTCGTCCTAATTTTTAATTTTGAATTTTAATTTAATGTATTGTGTTCCTGATGATGCCTCCTACATAGACTGGCGAAACATCGGACAATAAAAATTATAAAACTCCAGAAAGTAATTAAATAAACAATAATAGGCTCAAAATACCCTCAATCAAAGGCAGTAAATTAAATAAAGTGAGTCTAGAAAAAAATTACATATTTAAATTTTTAATGCTTCATCCTAAAGCGTTTCGCCTTGTACAAAGCTTCTTCAGAAACATCAATCATTTTTAAATTTTTTGTGGTATTATTAAATGTTAGAAAAATATGTTTAATTTGATTTTCTAAAGGAGACATAATAATATCATCTACATATCTTTTATATAGACTGATATTATTATTTAAATTATATATTTAATATATAATTATATTCTTGGGTACATTATTAATATTTTCTAAAAGTTCAATTTCTAAATCTTCCAGATTTTCTATTTATTAGAACAATTCTTGCTACCCTTCTTGTGATCAATGTACTTTAATTATCAAATTACGCAACCAATATATAGCAGTATCGTAATGACCAAACACAGTAATAAATAATGAAGTTTAAATAGATATTAATTATTATTTCATTTATTTCTTGACCAATCATATTTACAAATCTTATATGTTTTTCCTGGGAAATTTCTTGGTATGGTTTTTTTAATAAAAAATTATTCAAAGTTTAAAAACATTTTTATTAATTGTTAAGATGTTTCGTGGGTTGGTTTCCTCACATCTTCAGGTAATTACCAATTTTTTTTACAATTCTAAAAAATTATTATCAAAGTATAAGAATTGGAGCAAGTATTTAGAAACATTAAAAAATTTTTTTTCTTTACTTTATTATTATTATTATTCTCTTTTTTTTCCTTTATTTTTAATATATATCTAATCATTTAGAATTTTATTGTCAAAATATTTAATTTTTTTATCATATGAAAAACCCCTAAATATTCAACAAACACAAGAATTACTAAAACTTCATTGTTTTATGACCTATTATTTTATATTATTAAATATTAATAGTACTGGGTATAAGGTCTAAAAATATATATTTAACTATCTATCTCGACGTTTCGTTATGTAATAATAACATCTTCAGAAAATTTATTTAATAAAATTATATCCAATAGAATTAACAAAATTAAAAATATCCAAAATTTAAACATAAAAAACAATAACAATAACCAAAATTATATTATTTTACCATATATAAAAAATCTTACAGAAAATATTAGAAATAGATTTAAAAAATTTAATATTAAAATTATTACTAAAAAT
>JAWQRP010001159.1:0-20695 GCA_033557875.1 Quadriops clusia | reverse complement strand
AGATTATAAATATATTGTAGTAGTATATACATAGTAATGTAAGGCACTGAAGCTTTGTCAAATGTCGACATTTTCCTGTGAATCTTTAACATTCACATAATCACCTGCTGGTGTTTGTAAGAAATATTTGGATATTATCAGTAATATATCGCCTCTTATATACAATACAAAAATGGAGCTTCTAAAATATGATTTCTGTCAAAATATTGATATATATATCTACCTAATATTTCTTACAAAACCAATAAGTGGCCATGTGAATGTTGACATTCACAGGAAAGTGTTAAAATTTGATAGATTTCAGTGTAGATACGCAATAAAAAAAAAAGACAAAAAAACACGTATGATATGCATTCACGGTACATCCGCGTTCGACTCGGACATAAAAAGACGACCTTCGTAACATCGAACTTTATACATCAGACATACGGAGTAGATAAAACGTTGCTAAAACGGGTCCCTCGTGGCATATACGCAGTATGTCCGACGGATGTGTTGGAGATTAAAAACGGAGCTTCTCCGTATATACGTAGTACGTTGTGTGTTACTTGGGAACTTCTATTACTTTGTCTATTGTACCTTTCCATTGTACGTTCATCTACCTGCTGCTATCCAATGCACAAAAGGGGCCCTCCCTGCAACTTTCGTCTTTACCCTTTTGGCATGCTAGATTGCGATTCTGGACCACTGTGCTGCGCTTCCACCTTCCAGCGACATTTATTACGAACTCGAGTGTACATTCAACCCTGCGCTCGTGCAGACAAATAAATCAATACCCCATGCATATTAACTTAAGATAGCCGAGTGTAGTTCGGCTGGCCGACTTTTTTCTGAACGGAAATGTGGGGTAGCGATAGCACCTGTTTTAAATTGCAATCGCCCCCTCTCGGCGAAGGCGCCCCTGGCGGCAGGGGCGCAAAGCGCAGGGGAGGAAAACGGCATCATCAGCGATGTATTCGAGATAGTGCTCGCAAAATTGTTTGCCTGACAAATTGACACTGGACTAATTCAGTATGGAAACAGAATTAGCCATATTAGTCTCAATTTAATTATCCCGGGGAATTGAATTCGCCAGTTAGTAACGAGTTGCTTTTCGGGGATGGCACACGCTGTGTTATGCGTGGCCAGAGCTTTTATAGTACTACCTAGTGCTGTTTCGAATTCCTCGTACTTTCTTGACGATTTTTATTTTTTCACAAGGCTACCGGTTTCGCCACGAGCTCGTGGCCTTTGTTATCAAAGATTACTTCTTGCCGTGTATGTATTAGTCATAGAAACTGGCATTGTTATATTTATAATTTTTTTTTCTTAAGCTTTCTCTATTGCATAATATAACATTATTTGTAAATTAACAAATTAAAACCTACTACGAGCACAAAACATTAACAATTCGGAAGACAGCTGACACGCGATAAAACGTTTAGAAATCAATAAAAATTTCCCTATTCAATAATAATTTACTATGTTTAATTTTTAATTTAAGTTAAATAATTGCTAGCAAGGATCTTACTTCTTGGGTGTATTGTATAGTCGAACGTTAAGAACTATAGTCTAGTCACTAGACTCTCGTGTATTAAACACGAGCGCCGAAGGCACGAGGCAGCGAGCTCGAGAAACGAGCGAGCGCATCGTCCCGACAATTTGAAAACAAAATTGACAATAATATTTTTTCAGGATAAATACATATTAATAATATTTTTATTGGTCGTTCTAATAATTTGGAAACTTTTTATTATTATTATTATTAACTTATTATTATTATTAGTTCTACTATTTTTTTTCTTATTAAGACAGGTGCTATAAGAAAACAAAAAAAATAATAATGTAATCCACATTTGATAATCGTTAACTGTGATCTTACTATTTGGGTAACGTATAGTTGAATGTTAAAGGCTTCAATTAACTGTATTAAAACACGAGTCTACATTATTACTATTATTATTATTATCTTTTCGCGGTGGAATGAGGTGATTGTGTTTAAATTGTAGGCACGAAACTAAATTAGCAAGTATACTTGATTTGAAGCGCTTCTTCAAATATTTATATTTATTATTAATATTTTAAAAATTACTGTGATAAAAATTCGAACATAAGTAATGGATCATTTGAAAATAAAAAATTAGGAAGTGATAAAAAATAAATAGGTATAAGAGATTTTAATTAAATTTTATGCCGCAATATGGGCATCGCTGTACATATTAAACCAGCGAACCCCATCATATAGTACTGCTTCCGTCTATTCCGTTTCTATTCCGTTTCTATTCCTCTTTTTTGCTTTCGCGTTTGTTTTAATAAAAGTCCACTTTCCAGGACGAAGGAACGACATCCTGAAGCAAAAATTACTCAGAGAAGTGGCGGATGAGGTAACTCAAGAGCGCGCCAAGCCGCCTCCTGTTGAAGAATATTGCACCGAGTACGACGGCAACTTTAATGCGGCAGGCTGGGAGGTTAAAGAGGAAGAACTGCACAAACCGGACCCTGAGGTACTCAACCCCCGGGGATGCCTGGCCGGGCCCACATTTTTGCATTTTCTATTTTTTACGGAGTGTAAACTCTCCGCGCTCATAAATTCAATATTTTAGTTCCACCTTGACAATATAACCAACGTGCAGGTGAATACTTTATGTAACATCTGGGGACAGATAAATAACGTGTTTTAGACATGCAGAAAACGCCGGGCCGGGCAGTCAGATTTAATCCTGTTTTGTGCTATTTGCTTAGGTTTATGAGGCTATGTGTTTCGATCCTGTTGTTTGCATATAAGAAAAGAAAAAATGAAAATACGTTGCGCGAGCTATCTATGTAAATGCATTATCTTTGGCGTAACGAACTTTATCCTTACATCTTCTAAGTAAGTTATGAACTCGATCACAAGCAAAATGTCGCGTTTTAAGCCTTCAGTGCGAGTCTGCGGAAGTTCAGCGAGAAAGTTAGGGCGAAGCTCCCGAAATAAATAGCCTTATAAAATGTTTATTTTAATTTGAAAAAGAGCACCTGCGATTCGCCGCGAATAAAGTATAGGAAAGTTGGCAAAAGTGGGTCGTTATCAACTTCCATAAAGTTCAGTGTCTGCGCGCTATTCGCGCCATCTCGTGTTTACCTACAGTTTTAGAAATCGTAAAGGACCTTATATTTTCGCCTCCGCGCAAAGTTCAAAAGTTTAAACAGTTATTGCATAACAAAGTGCTCGCCATCAAAAATTCTGCTTATGTGCCCTTCGCTCGCGCCTGCACGACTCGGGCCAAGGAGCAATTTACGAGCGCAAACAAGTTGTCTCGTATACACTTTTTACTTTCGAAGGGTACGTTATGTTCTGGGGGAGCTACATTAAGGAAGAGCTACATTAAGGAGGAGCTCCTCCTTTAGGTACACAAACAATATTTACGCCATACTGTGTAACAACTAAACTATACGTGACTACACAGTGTCCATTTTAAGATACAATCGATTCGGTTTTCAACGAACATTCAGATTTCACATTCCACTCCAATATGCACGGAATACAAATGGACACCCCGTATGCATATTCAGAAGGAATTGATCTATACATTCGGATCTAGAACGCTAGATTGCTCAGCAATTCAAGCAATGCCGTGCATTTCGCCGTCCAAATTTGCGATCGCCGAACAATACACATACCCCTTCGGCCATTAACCCGAACCATTAACCCCCAGCTTCATGGTTGGAAACGTAACAGGTGGAAACGTCGCTCGAAATTATAAAATAGTTGAAAACTTCGCCGTGCGAAATGTTATAGCTTAATGGCCTGAAAAATGCATTACGTGGTTGCTCGACAGGAAAATGCTGCACTTTGAAATTTCCCTTTGCTGGTGAGCCCCGAAACGCACATTTAATTACACATTATTTTAGATTTATTACGCGATTGTACAATCCGGTAGTATGGCACTGCGACCGTACAAAAAAATTTTTTCTATAATTTTGTATTAAATAAAACAATTTTGTTTAAAATAAAATGGAAACCGTCATTGAACGAGACTGAAAGAAGAGGGTAATAAATTCGACACTTAGTGCGGTCGATTGTGCTCCCCTAAGCGAGCCGTAAAAAATATTATTTCCAGGAACAATGTCCCTTATTCAATTTCGAATATCCGGCTTTTGGTCGGGTCTCGCGATGAGGAATAGTCTCTAGAATTTCCATAAAGTCTTTGCAATGGCGCGCGCGGCAGTCCGGATAATGAGGCCCCAGCATAGGTTGGAAATAAATGAGGGGGAAAATCTTGAAAATTACTAGCAGTAAATTTTAATTTAACAAGCTAAAGATACCTATTAATTATTCCATAAAGAATAAACAGATAACGAGGGCCTGTGATTTTATTTGATTAATGAATCCGGAATCAGCCCTCCGGAGTGTCCGGATTAGCTCTCCGTGTTAACGACTTTGTGGAACAGCGCCCTCTGTACGAGAACGGCCGACCTTTGCCGTTCACTTCGGCGCTGCAAAACCCATCATGTCAAATTACATCGATCGAATTACTAAATGTGCCTCTTTGGCCATTAGGCCCTATACAAAAGCCTATAGTTGCCTATACAGATAGTTGACCTGGACATAAGTTCACCTGCACGGACCAAAGTTTAAGTAATTTTGGTTAAAGAATTATGATTTTGTATTTAGATTTTGTATTTAGATTTCGTATTTAGATTTTGTACTTATCTATTTCAAATGATTACTTGTTTTGAAATATGCACAACATTTGTAGAAAACTGCTTTACCTTGAGCTTTTACGTTAATTGAAGCCTAGCTAATTCAATGAGGTTTTGAGAAGAAAATTAAAAAAAATAGTTTAGTTTGTTCCTTTTTATTTTAAAACTAGACAAAAAATGACTTGCTTTTACATAAGTATACTATATCTACGTATATTAAAACTAATGAAGATAAAAGTTTCATTCGGAAAAATTTTAAAAAAAATTCTTCCTTCCCGACGGGATTCGAAACCACGTCATCCGTACTTGAATTAGTATGAGAGAGTTGCCCTAACTTGCATACCACCAGCCACATGAGCAACTACCCTCTTTACACACTACTAATGGAGATTAGAACGAGTTAAATTGTTTAAAACTGTTGAGTAGTTTTTGTTGTACAAATACCTTATTATATCTTAAGATATAATAATAATAATAATAATATATTATCAATAATAATAATAAAACATAATAAAATATTAAAATCAAAATCATATTAAAGTGAAAAATATACTAAAAACTAAAAATATATAAAACCATTTTGCTTAAAAAAATATAATACCATTTTGCTTAAAAAAAATATAAAATCAAATTGTTAAAAAAAAACATAAAATCATTTTTTAATTATTGAAACGTCTACTTTGCTCGCTTCGCTCGCAAGCGCTCGCGCCTTCGGCGCTTGCTTTTACAGTCAACTGGGGTGAGTTAAGTTGTTTAAAAATGTTTATTACTTTTTGATATGAAAATTTGATTTTTGTTTATTTTTATTATTATTATTTTTTATTTTTGTTTATTTTTATTATTATTATTTTTTATTTTTGTTTATTTTTATTATTATTTTTTTTTTATTTTTGTTTATTTTTATGTTTCCCCTTTGATATATACATTTTTAATGTTTTAAGGTATTAAAAATAATACAATATTTAAAAAACATACTAAAACTAAAAATATATAAAATCATTATAATTAAAAAGAGCAATATAAAATTATATTTAAAAAAATATAAAATCATTATGGTTAACAAAATTTAAAATCATGATGGTTAAAAAATCTATATAATCATTTTTTAATTATTAAAACGTCGGTCTTGCTCGCTTCGCTCGCAAGCGCTCGCTCCTTCGGCGCTCCCTTTAATAATCTCAACTGGAGTGATTTAAATTGTTTAAAAATGTTTATTACTTTTTATACGACAATTTTATTTTTGTTTATTTTTATTTTTGTTTATTTTTATTTTTGTTTATTTTTATTTTTGTTTATTTTTATTTTTCCCCTTTGATATATACATTTTTAACGTTTTAAGATACTAAAAATAATACAATATTTAAAAAACATACTAAAACTAAAAATATATAATATCATTATAATTAAATAGAGAAATATAAAATTATATTTGAAAAAATATAAAATCATTATGGTTAACAAAATTTAAAATCATGATGGTTAAAAAAATCTATATAATCATTTTTTAATTATTAAAACGTCGGTCTTGCTCGCTTCGCTCGCAAGCGCTCGCGCCTTCGGCGCTTGCTTTAATAATCTCAACTGGAGTGATTTAAGTGGTTTAAAAATCTTTATTATTTTTTATACGACAAATTTATTTTTGTCTATTTTTATTTGTGTTTATTTTTATTTTTCCCATTTAATATATATATTTTTAATGTTTTAAGATACTAAAAATAATACAGTATTTAAAAAACATACTAAAACCAAAAAGTAGATAAAATCAGTATGATTAAACAAATATAAAATCATTATGGTTAAAAAAAATATAAAATCATTATATTTAAACAAATATAAAATCAGTATCATTGAAAAGAGAAATATAAAATCATTATGGTTAACAAAATTTAAAATCATGATGGTTAAAAAAAGTATAAAATCATTATTTAATTATTGAAACGTCGGCCTTGCTCGCTTCGCTCGCAAGCGACGTTTCAATAATTACGAAATGATTTTATACTTTTTTAAATATAATGATTTTATATTTTTTCTCATTAACCACAATGATTTTATATTTTTTTATATGTACTAAATGGGAAAAATAAAAGAAACAATAATAAAAATAAACAAAAATTAAATTTTTGTATAAAAAAGGAATAAACATTTTTAAACAACTTAACTCACTTCAGTTGAGATTATTAAAGCGAGCGCCGAAGGCGCGAGCGCTTGCGAGCGAAGCGAGCAAGCCCGACGTTTTAATAATTAAAAAAATGATTTTATGTTTTTTAATCATAATGATTTTGATATATACATTCATTGTTTTAAGATACAAAAAATAATGCAATATTTAAAAAACATACTAAAAACAAAAAATGTATAAAATCTTTATGGTTAAAAAAAAATATAAAATCATTTTAATAATTTCAAATGGAGTGAGTTAAGTCCGCAATTCCCCAAAATCTCATTGAATTTGGTGAGCGTTAATAGGCGTACTCCTCGTAAGCTAAAGTTTCGTCAACGAACTTGTTGTGGTATTACTTACTCAACTCATTCGCATCTGTTAAGCTTGTACGTACTCGCACAAACTTGTTCTTACTCAATTTGTACTCACTTGTACTCAGTCATCTTGTTCAGTTTAACTCAATTTAACCTGTTCAGCACTCAACTAGTTCAGCACTCAACTAGTTCATCACTCAACTTGTTCATCACTCAACTTGCTCAGCACTCAACTTGTTGTTATACAACTTACACTCTCTCAAATTGTACTCACCTATTTCCTTCTTATGCTCCAACAGCGTTGGGACAAGTATCCTCTCTACAGATGCATGTACACGACGTACTATAGCCACAACTGGGAGAATAGAATCCCCGGAATCTCCTCCATGCCCGGACTCTCGAAGTCACTTGACCTGAAAAATCCCTTCAGAAGATACTCCGGCTTCACGAACGCTATGTTCTTGGGTCTCGACGAGGGTGACATATAAAGACATCTTTAATCAAATAAAAGTGTCTCTTTTCAAATTGGACCAGATCTCGCCCGGAAGGAAGACGCCGACTTTAGGTACTCCAAATTGCTTCCAAATCAAAGCGAAAGCTCGATATTTTATTCGACGATAAGTGGACACACGTTCGGCTTTTCCACAAATTTTTCTTTTCTGTACTTCTACTATGCTCTTTTTGTAAACAAATCAATGAATAAACTAATAGGTATGCGTATAAACAAGAAGGTTAATAAATAAATAGGTATATGAACAAATAGGTACATGAACAAATACAACTAATGTGAAACGACCTAGTCGATTGGTTCATCCTCTAAATGTTTTGAACTTTGTTTGGAATACTCAAGGGGCGCGAGTTCTAATCACGATATGCGAATTTATAAATTTTTGTGCGTTCAGGGCAAACGAAATATAACTATTTCCGAATGAAAATATTAATATTAAAACTCGGAAGATAATAAATCTCTTCGAGTGGAATAAAGTAAAGTTTATTTCCGACGGCGAAGAAATAAACTCCTAAACAGATACAGAGGAATTGCGGCAAGGAATAATGTGACAAGTTGACAAGTTTGCCGCCTGCTTTCTTCTCCCTTAATAAGGACTATTGCTTTGCAGATGTTTCGCACGACGTCTTAAGCTCAAGACGCTTTATTGCGCCTTTTATCAAACGCTCGAGATTGAGTTAAGAAGACTCCTCCCAAGGACGAAATCCTGGAGGAAAATAGGCGAGGCGAAACACAAGAGCTCGGGAATATCACAATACGTTTAAAAAACGATTTCGTTGTAATAAATTAAGTCTTATCAGTTAAAATAATCAGCAGACTGTCATTAATCGGATCTACGAGAAAGGTTATTATGTACTGCTTATAAAAGACGTGATGTTTGAAGTTAGCTTGAATTACAGCTGCTATTTACAGGATTTAATGAAGGATTAATAATTCAGATCTGATTTATGTAGACGGCACATCGGTTTTACTGGTGCGTTGGAGAGTCTAGAAGTTTTTATAAAATTCAGAGTTGACCTTTTGAAACTGCGTGGAAAAGTCATTACGCCAAATTACATCGGTGGATTAATACACATCACGGCTAAATCGATGCAGGCCGCATAATCTATCAATTATGTTCTGATCCCGGGTTGAAAACTTTTTCTGATACTCGAACTAAATTACGAGGGAACGGAATTAATCCATTAATTTGGCTGCCTTGGAAATAATTATCAGAAAAAATGAGAAAACAAAATTGAACATAAAGAAATGGAGACGTGGGATATAGAAACAATTTTCCATTCAGTACCCTTTATTGGTTTTACTTTTAAAATATTTGCATGTACAACCGTCTTTTCTTCTTATTTCAGTTTTATGTTTTGTACCACATTGAATCTCTCAACGCTAATTAATCTTTATAACACATATGTATTTATTTTACAGATATAGTTTTGTTACTCTTACTCTTTAGTAATTATGTTATTATCCGTAATTATTTACACAAATTTCGCCTCGCCGACTATCTAATCGAACTTTGTGCAGCCACCCTTTTAATTATTATGATTTGTCTTTTTATTTACATTAGTGTATACAATTCGTAGTCACGTAAAAATATTTGCGTTAATTGGAAACCAACGGAGAGTAAATAAACGTATGGCTGAATGAACTGAATATTAATTGATTAATATTAATTGAATAAATATTAAATTATTTGTGAATATTGAATCGTATACAAATCTTGAATAAACTATAATTTTAAACGAACTATAAACTTTAAACAAATTATAAACTTTAAACAAACTATATTCTTTGGACTATAATCTTTAAACTATAATCTTTAAACAAACTATAAACTTTAAACAAACTATAAACTTTAAACAAGCTATAGTCTTGAAACAAATTACAAAAAAAATGTTTATGAGCAAATTCTTACTTGTGGCTTAACAGCGCTTAACATTTATAAAGCATATTTAGTTGTCAATACAGTACTCTACAATTATCCGCCTTCGTTTCGAAAATTCTATAAGAAAGATTATGGATCTAAGACTTTGATTACACACGTATTTTATACAATACATTTTGGTTTACGTAATGGGTCAAGGTCAGTTCATTTTTTGAAAATACTTAAGTGAAATACGATTGAGTAAGAAACGTCCAGTGTACAGCGCTTAACGTAAGCATAAAATAAAATACGAGAAAGTAAAAAATAGGACTTAAACCTCAAGTTTTTGAAGAATTCTTCAATCGTATTACCCGAGTAGATTTTCTACGTTAAGCACCGTACGATGAACTAAATGTAAAGTAAAGATACAGTTTTCATTATTCGGGATTATTTCCAATGTTATTACTATACACAAGGCATTCATATCGATTTGCCTCGTAAGTAAACTTTATGGAATATCTTCTCCGGCAAAGCAAAGCCTCCGCTGTAAATAATAATCTCCGAGGAAGGGATTCTCGCTTTAGCCTGGGAAATTATGAAGTATTTGGGAGCTAAGAGATTAAAATTGCTGTAAATAATTCATTCGATGGAGGGACAAAAAGAGATAGACGAAAAGAGTTAAGCAAAAGACTAACGAATGTGAGTAGCAGCCTCTTAAACTTCCTCGAATCGCTGGAACCTCAATTTCCGTGAATTTTTAATGGTGCCCCAATCGAGGTGGGGAGCCGCACCGTGTTCACATTATCGCTCAATGATTTTTAGGAGATCGCGGAAAATGACTCGTCGGTGTAATAAATTACGCTTTATTTGCGCGTTCTTTCATTACGAAACCGATTCCCAGGATTACGGAACTAATTATTCAGGACAAATAATCGTTACGCTGGGACAATAAATAGCCTGCTGGATGCTGTGCCCTAGATTGCCGATATAGTGCATACTAATCAAACATTGCTTTAATCAACGCCTGCTAGATTGGATGATAAAAGGGATGTTTAAAAAGACTTTGTGGGGGGTTCGAGGGGGTAGAATAGGCGTTAGAGGGAGAGGGATGATGACAGGGGGGTTGTCTATACTCAGCTATTTAGAACTAAAGAATTATACAATTTGTTTAGTAAGCTTGGACGATCTGGAGATTAAGTTAATTACTCGCTTCGTTCTGTACACGAGTCGACCTTTATAAAGCTCTTTTATTATTGACGCTTTCATGGTTTTCAAACACAACAACCTTGAACTTAGGAGGCACTTTATTCAGGGTAATGAAAATGGGGCTCGGAATAATGCTGGGTGAATGAATAAAAAACATTAAGGTTAAAATTAATAAGAGAATAACAATGCGGGAGTGTTTTTTTAATATTCTCAAAAACTGTATCTTTCTTAATTGGCATTCTTTGGAAATATTGTTTTGTTATTTTGAAGTTTTTTGGAGGCGCTTTCTATATTATTACATTAAAATTAGTAAGATTAAAATTAATACCTTTAAAACTAATAACATTAAAAATTAAATAACATCATGAGGCTTACAGGATGTTTTTTTGATATATTATATTTTTATTTATGATAATAATAATTCGTTCCCCAAGTGAAGTAATCCAGAACAATGAAAAAAGTTTGTGCATTAGTAACAAATTTAAAGTTATTTTTAATGTTTGTAATTCCAAAGCCAAATCACATCACTTAGGGAAAACGTACTGTACTTAATTGCTCTGATATACACATTTCTATATTTTCTCCTAATTACAGTATTTAGTAAGTAATAATAATTCAGGGATCCAAATACCTATCATTTGATTACAATGCGCCTAGCATGTATAAAGTACACCATTTTATTACACAACTTACGGGCTTAGTATTGTACAGTATTTACAGAATACAACTTTACGATAGATATTTTACCTTTGCTTATAATTTTAATATACTCTCTTTAATTACAGGGACACTGATATTAATATTATACATGTAGTGTTATAGTAGCAGATTGTTTAAGGTACACATTATGATAAAGCTCTTAATTTTATAAAAATATTCAAGGTTCTAAGTTCTCGTGCTGTGCAATCTACTTTGGTCGAGTGTGTGCCATGAGAGAAGTTCGATATATACAGGGTGTCTCACCTAAAGTGAATCACTGAAATTGTGGCGTTATTAACAAAGATATAATTACCAAAATTTGAGGATTTACTCTGCGCATAAAGAGCTACAAAAAACTCAACATAACAATCATAATCATGATAAATTTTTTTTTATATCATTTTTCCACTGCTCATTCTGCGTACATCGATGTAAATATTGTTTCAAAATATTGACGCATGCGCACACAGTGGTTATTTAAAAAACGGCTTTTTTTTAAATAACTGTAACTCCTTTATTTAATAAGTTAAAAAAATGATATTCTTTAGTATCTATTCAGTTCATGAAATACTTCGAAACTTTCCAATAACTTTTTTTTCTATGACGTACAGTTTTCGCGCAAGCGCACATCACACTTGAAAAAACACCATCACTATTGGGTTTTTTTAAGGAATTGTTTCCCCTGGGTTTTCCGCGTACAACGATACCCATATTGTTATGAACAATCTTAATTAAGTCACTAATTTATTCATTTAATTGACTGCAATATCAAAATTTGTCTGGCCGACTGCAAGTGCCTCTGTATGTACCTGATAGGAGCAGAGCCGCCTAAACTGTGTGTGCGCATGCGTCAATATTTTGAAACAATATTTACATCGATGTACGCAGAATGAGCAGCGGAAAAAGGATATATAAAAAAAAATTTTCATCATTATGAATTTTACAATTTGATGTGCGCATGCGCGAAAAGTAGGAGTTACATACAAATTTTATTTCAGTTTTTTGTAGCTCTTTACCGTAGAGTAAATCCTCAAATTTTGGTAATTGTATCTTTGTAAATAACGCCACAATTTCAGTGGTTCACTTTAGGTGAAACAAGCTGTATAAATAATACTAATAATATAATAATTTAATAATAATAAAATAAATAAAAAAATTTAACATTTGAAGGTAATACTATAAGAATAATAAATAAGATAATAATAAATTAGATAATAATAAATGATCGTGTAGAAATAACGATAAATCGCGAGGAAAGTGTTCAAAAGGACATTAGTCGTCCTTAAAGAGGATTTGCTGAGTAATTAATGGATTCGCACAAAAATCTGAGAAACGAGTAGAAAGCAAAGTTACATAGACTTCTTTAAAATAATTATTGTTGTTTGAGTGGCCGTCAAACTGTTGGCAGCACTTGCGGTAATATTAATTGGGTAATTTCACGCACAATGCTCGCTTGCAGAGCTGTCAAGAGCAGCCTCAGCAGAATGAAATTATTGAGCAATCTGGTACTTAATAAAAACGATGTAAACTTCGGCTTATTGTTTCATGAAATAAATTTAATTGGCGTTGGTCGGTTTAATGTTAGTACAAGTAGGAAGAGTTAAAATAAAAAAAGAATCTTTGGTCTTAAATGAAAATTTCTTATAAGTATAATCATAATAAAAAGAATAATCATACTAATAATAATCATAATAATAATAATCATAATAATAATAATCATAATAATAATTATCATAATAATAGTCATCATAATCATAACAATAATCATAATACCAATAAAAATGACAATAATAATGAAAAAAATAATCACTTCAAAAAAACAACATAAAACGGAAAGTCTAGCAGGTACATACAAAAGAATATGTCTTTGGGGGACTAAAAAGAGAGAACGTGGTTAGGTAATACATTATTAAAATAATATTCATTCTTCTAACTATGATTATTTACAGTTTCTCCACACTAAATAATTAATTAAAGCTAACAATATAATGTAACGCGGTATATCCCTTATCTCATTCGCAAAAAATATTTTTTGGGTTACATCGTTAGGTTTGAGCGTATAATGTACAAACACCATAGAACAGATACCTCTCATGATATTACCATACGAAACGGCATCATTTAATAGACAATAATAAAAGGTTAGAAACGTTATAAAAAAATATCGTTCTTCTAGTCCAATATAACAATCTACGCTAATTATAAAAATTCCGCTACAAACGATCTCCAGGTTTAATGTAATTTTTAAGTCTAGTGTTCAAAAATATAACATTAGGATGCTTAACGTACGAGGAATATAACTCTCATTTAACATTACAGTTCGTTTACAAAAACTCGTAGAAATCATCGTAAAAAAGGTAAAAAATTAAACGCTTTTATCACGCACAATGCAAAAAGAATCGTTATTAAATCGCATTTGTCCTGAATCGCATCTAAGACGTTAAATCTTGTATTTACATCACAATTATCCTTTCTTAGAAAGCAAAATCCCTTTACAAATGTATTCATGATCTACACTGGTACTTTATTATAGGTTTAGTGTTTTAGGTTTGTTTATAGGCAGGCAGGGATTTTTTTTCACTATGTTGGGAGGTCCCAATTTATTTTTGATTTTTTTTTAAATTTATTCTTGAATTTTTTAAAATTTCTTTCATTTTTAAAAATTTATTCTTTCATTTTTAAAAATTTATTTTTTCATTTTTAAAAATTTATTCTTTCATTTTTAAAAATTTATTCTTTCATTTTTAAAAATTTATTCTTTCATTTTTAAAAATTTATTCTTTCATTTTTAAAAATTTATTTTTTCATTTTTAAAAATTTATTCTTTCATTTTTAAAAATTTATTCTTTCATTTTTAAAAATTTATTCTTTCATTTTTAAAAATTTATTCTTTCCTTTTTAAAAATTTATTCTTTCATTTTTAAAAATGTATTCTTTCATTTTTAATAATTTATTCTTTCATTTTTAATAATTTATTCTTTCATTTTTAATAATTTATTCTTTCATTTTTAAAAATTTATTCTTTCTTTTTTAAAAATTTATTCTCTACTATACTGTATTCCGAAATATGTACCTACCAAATTTCAACATTTATCCCAAATTCGGACCTCCCAAAATCTTAAAACTAGCAGTAATTTCATTTTCTAATTTTTTCCCTCTCGTCATCTCTACGGGCTAGGCATAGAATCTGAGAGGACATCTGAGGGAGTGCCGTCGCTAGAGTTGATGGAAAAAGCTCGGTTGGGGGCCCTTCGCTGCCTCAGTACTGAGGGGTCGAAGTTGGGGTGCCTCCTTGCATGTTTGCTGCAACAAATTGATATGTCAGAATCACAGAACTTCGCAAAAACTTGCCTAATGGCTCCTAACGTCCACTCTGAACCGTTAAATGCACATGGGCGCTTTGATGTTCTCAAAACTTTGTGGGATATACAGGGTGTTTTTTTAAATATTTGTTTAGATAGGAGAACAAATATACACATACATAGTAAATGCGTTAGATATTAGTAGAGGAAAAGCGGGAATCCTAGACCCTCTACCAGTGGGGTGTGTAGTTGGTTGCCTATACTGGTAGGTGTATAGTTGGTTGCCTATACTGGTGGACGTATAGATAGAAGAACAAACATACACATACGTAGTAAATGCGTTAGATGTTTATAGTATTTATTTCTTTCACTGATCCTTTTCTGTTGGGTACCATAATAGACCACTACCAGTTTTGTTTATCTTTGTGGAAAAATAAGGCAGAATTCGCAACGCGCAAAAACAGGAACATTTTCCCCTTTTCTTACTCGCTTATCTCATTTCGCTTCACCTCCGTTCTGCCGGAAAATTAAGGTAAAAACACTTTTTTATCTAAAATTAGCACTCGGACCGGCTCTTTAACATTTTTATTTGTGCATAAACGGGAACGTTAAAGTGGAAATGAAAGAGGGCTGGCAGATTGCAGTCAGGAAAGAGGAATCCTTTCGGGAGAGAGGTCCTTTCGGAAAAGAGGTCCTTTCGGAAAAGAGGAATCCTTTCGGGAAAGAGGTCCTTTCGCGCTGTGTCCTTGCGGCGAAATTCGGGACGACGAATCAATAGAAAATTAAGGGGAGAAGTGGCAGTACGTTACAGAAATTCATACTCATTATGACTTTACGAGGTCATAAAGTGCAGCTTTATGCTCTTTTGTGATCAAAACTCTGTTAGGGCTTAATAATATAGGCGCGTGATCAGAGTTCCTAAGTGTTTCCGAAACGCTGCGCTGAGGGCGCTGATTGCCAGATGAGATCGTCCGAGTATTAATATTTTCCGTTCTTCTCTCACTTTTGTACACATATACAAAATTTATTCTCCTCCGGATGGATTAGGCCATTTTTCGCGGCGCGTCGGGAAAACCCCGGCAAACTCGATTATCTCGAACCCAGCCATTTGGAGAAAATCGTTTGGCGAAACTTTAAAAATGCATGTTGTTACCTTGCCATCAGATAAATTTGCGAAACCTTATTCAGAATCGCTCAAACTGAAAAAGAAATTCAATTTCGGGAGCGATAGCTTTGTGGGCAACAGCCCGATGGAATATGAAACGTTCCAATGAGAAATTTGTATATGGCCCTTCTTTTCTCTTATTTTAACTTTTGATTGACTGACTAGGAGATACATATTTCGTATTTCTCTGCAATTTATTTAAATTCTGAAAAACAGTCCCGATAATTTCTACGAATTAATGAGCGATAATTGGCTGATTGCACGAGCTCATTGCGCCTTGCACGCGATTGCAGAGTATATAATAAAGTTATGTTCAATTCGAGCGGAATATCTTGGTTGTCGTGACACGAGGAATGTGTCAGAGCAGCTGACGAACGTGGAAATTACGGAGATAAAGTCTGGCGACGACAACTTTCGAGGCACGTAACTCGTCTTTAGTGCATTCGCTTGTTCAATAAGTTCCTACAAGACATTACTTCCTTTCCAGCTCAGATGGTCTGCTATCGCAGATTTAAGCAAGGAGCAGGACGAAGCAAGGAGCAGGACCAAATAAGAAGTTGTTGCTCCTTGCTTGATGCTGCCTCCTCGCCACTCCAATCGGACACTTTTTTATTATCAAAATCCGATAAATCGGAAAGTTAATTACTCAGCAGTGTGATAATCCAACAATTGGCTACCTTGATCTCGGAGAAATAATCTATACTTGTAAATATCTAACAAGAAATAAATATTATTAATTATAGTGTAGATTCTATGGCATAGATTCTATAGTATAGATTCTATAAGATAGATTCTATAGGATAGATTCTATAGTATAGATTCTATAAGATAGATTCTCTAGTATAGCTTCTATAGGTTAGGTTCTATAGGATAGGTTCTATAGTATAGATTCTATAGGTTAGGTTCTATAGGATAGATTCTATAGTATAGATTCTATAGGTTAGGTTCTATAGGATAGATTCTATAGTATAGATTCTATAAGATAGATTCTATAGGATAGATTCTATAGTATAGATTCTATAAGATAGATTCTATAGGATAGATTCTATATTATACGTTCTATAACATAGATTCTATATTATACGTTCTATAACATAGATTCTATAGGATAGATTCTATATTATAGGTTCTATAACATAGATTCTATAGGATAGATTCTATAGGATAGATTCTATAAGATAGATTCTATAGGATAGGTTCTATAGGATAGATTCTATAGTATAGATTTTATAGGATAGATTCTATAGTATAGATTCTATAAGATAGATTTTATAGGATAGGCTCTATAGGATAGATTCTATAGTATAGATTCTATAAGATAGATTCTATAGGATAGGTTCTATAGGATAGATTGTATAGTATAGATTCTATAAGATACATTCTATAGGATAGGTTCTATAGGATAGATTCTATAGTATAGATTCTATAGGATAGGTTCTGTAGGATAGATTCTATAGTATAGATTCTATAGGATAGATTCTATAGTATAGATTCTATAAGATAGATTCTATAGGATAGGTTCTATAGGATAGATTCTATAGTATATATTCTATAAGATAGATTCTATAGGATAGGTTCTATAGGATAGATTCTATAGTATAGATTCTATAGGATAGATTCTATAAGATATATTCTATAGACTAGATTCTATAAGATAGATCCTATAGAATAGGTTCTATAGGATAGATTCTATAGTATAGATTCTATAGGATACATTCTATAAGATAGATTCTATAGGCTAGATTCTATAAGATAGATTCTATAGGATAGGTTCTATAGGATAGATTCTATAGTACAGATTCTATAAGATAAATTCTATAGGATAGATTCTATAAGATAGATTCTATAGGATAAATTCTATAGTATAGGTTCTATAAAATAGATTCTATAGTATAAATTCTATAGGATAGATTCCATAGTAAAGATACTATAAGATAGATTCTATAGGATAGATTCTGTAGTATAGATACTATAAGATAGATTCTATAGTATATGTTCTATAAGATAGATTCTATAGTATAGATTCTATAGGATAGATTCTATAGTACAGATTCTATAAGCTAGATTCTATAGGACAGATTCTATAGTATAGATTCTATAAGATAGATTCTATAGGATAGATTCTATAGTATAGATTCTATAGTATAGATTCTATAAGATAGATTCTATAGGATAGATTCTATAGGATAGATTCTATAGTATAGATTCTATAAGATAGATTCTATAGGATAGATTCTATAAGATAGATTCTATAGGATAGATTCTATAGCATAGATTCCATAGGATAGATTTTATAGTATAGAACCTATAAGATTCTATGGGATAGATTCTCTAGTATAGAATCTATAGTACCTACAGAATACATCAAAATAGAAAAATTCCGAATTCCTCCTTCCGGCTGATTCAGTCTCCTCGCGCTAGATACCCACGACGAAGAGTAAGAAAAGCGCACCGCAAAACAAATTAATTTTACATTTTCCCACTTATAATTCAACATGCTCAGAAGTGGGAAACAAAAGGAAGCGGCGAACGGGGCCACGGCAGTATTTACCAAAGTTATTCAGTCGGGTGACACTCTGGTTTATTGAATCTCTTATCATAATGGCCCCCGTTAAGGGTAAATGAGACCTCATTATAATAATATTGGAAAACATCTCCACATCCGAGACCGCTCGTGAGAATGATGGGATGAGCGATAAAAGGGGGGAGATATTCCTCATATATTCGCTTATGTTTCGTCGCTATTTCGTGCGCCATCAGCACATTTTGCCTTTTATTGGGTTCGTGGGAAATTACTGCTAAAAAAAGTAATAAATACGGGAATTACCGAACAAAAAGCTTCTGTATGAAAAGAATTATGGATAAATATGTACGAGAATATATGGTGAAACAGTATGAAACTTTAGTCTAACGTTGCAGGAGTCCAGCCGGCCGACCTCGTTCTGTTTCGAACAGTCAATCACAAAGACTGGGCTATCTTTGAAATCTTTCTAAGTGAGAATCGGCTAGGAGTGAGAATCGTAACAGCTCTTCATAAAATTCACGGATACCAAATAGGCTTTGAAGTGTATAATGTAATCCTCGAGGGATTTTCGCACAATTTTTTCCTCATATCACAACTATCCAAAAATGTTTGATATCAACAAGTAATTTGCATCAGCTCGTTAACATTCATAGAAAGAAGTTTTATTCGAGAGGAGCGCTCGCTCGGTATCGAAATATAATCTGAAAGGTTTCCCGTGTTCACACTTCTGATAAGCTTATAAAAAGCTGATTCCACTCAACTCAAAACCAGTACAACCGCGTGGCATAATACTTTTCGCTTAATACGTGCATTTGGGATAGAATTTTCTTGGTACTCAAGATTAGTTCCTGTTTTTACTTGAATTCTTTTACTTAGTTATACATACAATATGAGAATTAAGAGTAGAATGTAAGAATGAAGGGTAGAATGTAAGAATGAAGGGTATATTGTAAGAAGAAAAGGTAGATTGTAAGAATAAAGGGTAGATTGTAAGAATAAAGGGTAGATTGTAAAAATAAAGTGTACCGACAATGTAAGTATAATTTGGAGAATGTAAAATTAGATCGAATAGAATGTTACCGTGAATTTGAGGAGATCGAGTTGCAATTTCTCGTGTTCCCAATTCGATACAAGAATACCATTTCCCAGTGGCGTGAAAAATGAACCATCAAATGTAGTTATCGATAAAACGTTTCTCATATCAGTGGCACAAACAGCAAAAGGAAAAGTGTGGAGCCGCTCCGGCGGAAACTCCGGGTTGCAGAACTCCGGGCTGCTACAGTCCGGAGCTATGAAACCATGTAGGACTTTTAGTCCTGGGTTTTCCAAAATTTATTACAATTATCCAAAATTTATTACATTTTTACCATCAATTTAACCGTCTAGGATACTCACCTCAGATGATCGCTCCTCATGAATTTCTTGTTGCAAACAGGACACATGAAGTTTTTCTCTCCTGTGTGCGTCCTAGTGTGCCTCGCCAGCTCGTCAGATCTCGCAAACCTTTTGCCACATCCGTCCCAGCTGCAGGGAAAAGGTCGTTCACCTGGAAGGAAAAAATAGTGAAATTTCTGGATGAAGCAGTCTGGATTTCATACGGTTAAAATTTTATCAGATCGTGTTCAAAGAAAGGGCTCGCTTGAAACGCGAGGGTAAGTCTACAGAAACGGCAGAAACTTTCCATTGGAACATAATATGCGTTCCTATTTCTAGGATGTCTTTTTATATAAGATGTCTCTTTATATAGGATGTCTCTCTATATAGGATGTCTCTTTATATAGGATGTCTCTTTATATAGGATGTCTCTTTATCTAGGATGTTATCTAGGATGTCTCTTTATATAGGATGACTCTTTATACACTAAGCTGACATTCTTAGTTCACAAAAACCGTATAGTTTGTGCCGGTGACGTTCGCAGGAAAAGAGAAATAGCTAGTAGTACAGCTGCATAATCTGCATTGTGATAAATCCGAGCTACAGGTCACGTCCGTGTCACTGGAACGTCTCGGAGATCCGGGAACGGGAATTGACAAACGTTTACACTTCGTTTATTCAAATATTCAACATTTATCCTTCGGCTTTTCCTATCCCTCCGATATGACGCCGTGTTTGCGGTGCTTTTTCGAAATCATACATATACAGGACGTTTCAAAATTACACCCCTTTCTTTACACCACATATAGTACTCACCAAAAGAAGCTGAAAAGTCCCTATTGACCCCTGTCCGATCTTCAACCCCTAGGGAGATACAGCCCCTCAAAGTTGAGTAAAAAATCACACGATTTTTGGTATA